>PVKE010028437.1:0-20912 GCA_004027555.1 Craseonycteris thonglongyai | reverse complement strand
CCTTGGCTTTTTAAAAACGCTTTGTTGATTTGTTAATTGAGTTTTAAGATCCCTAACTTTATGTTTTCTCAGTTCAGAATTTGGTGGATAATCTGTTTGATACTTGTTATGTAAAGCTAAAAAATGTCTCTCCAGATTACCCTTTTTAGCAATGGCTACCGAGGTAAGGCATATTCAACAACAACATTTATCATTCACCGTTGTAAAAAAGTAATCGAGTTCCCATTCTTCATTGAAGTGATAAATTTTCGATTTTTTCGGTTTACTACTCATGTTCATGGGTATACTAGAATGCAAAGAAATATGACAATTTAAAGAATAAATATTGAATTAAATATTTTCCTAGAAAATTCAAAAACTCATGAACTGCGGCAATTATCTTCGTTACATTGAGAGAAATAATAACAATACTGCATATTACGATCGGGGACAACAAGACAAGTATATTAAAATCTAATATAGATATATTCAAATTTACAAGAAGTATGTTAAAGTTACAATATATTTATTACGGTTTAAATACTGACTTCTTAATTTAAATAGAATTATTGTTATTCCTAATATATTTGTAATACTGTCCCTTATTTTTCTCTCAGTGTAATGACTGCAGTTTAGAGATCTGTTGCCGAGAATGCTCACTTATCAAGTAAATAGATAGATAAGAAAAGCAATTTAATTTAAAACAAAGAAAAGGTACTTACGTTTTAAACAGAAGAATAATTGAAACTCAACGTGGTCACCGAGGATAAATAATATTGATTGATAATAATACTGTTAATACAAAAGAAAAGAAGCTACTGTATGACACTACCAAATATTCAAGCTAACTGTGTTCTTCGATGAGTCGAGTCATAACTGTTGCGTGCATGCGTTGCGTCCGGTGACAAGTGTAACACATAAGTCAAAATGTATTGTCTGGGTGGGCGGAGATCACAGTGTCAGGCTGTCAGAATTCTAGGAATTTATGACATTGGCAAATTCCCAGAATGCATTAAACTATTGCTAGAAAGTTTTGTCTTCTACAATCGCTTCAAAGTCCATGGTACATGGAATTCCACCCTAGACATTGCGAGCGATCCACGATCGACCAAAATTGGCCTCGCGATCGACCGGTCGACCGCGATCGACTTGTTGGCCACCCCTGTTGAAGAGGGCTGTCTTATGCATTATAGGATGTTTAGAAACACCCCTAGCTGGTTTCTGTGTATGATATCTCATAAGACCTCCCAGTTTACAACAGCCAAAAATATCTCCAGACATCGCCAAATGCCCCTGGGAAGGATATACCCCTCATTGAGAACAAATATGTTACATGAAAAAAAAAAAAAAGTGAAATTCGACATTTAATGAAGGCTTGGTCCAAGAGAAGCAGTATTTAATCCATTTACATGTGGGTTGTCTGTACTTCTCTTAGTCAGACTTTACTAGGGTGCAAGTGCCTTTTCTGCCTTTGATCCTCCATACAAGATTGAATAGTTGTCATTTCTATGCTTTTCCCAGGCTCTCTTTCACTCTGGATTGCCTTACTGCATCAAGCTATGGTTCATCCTAATTAAAACTCCCTGTCTCCTGTGCAAAACTCTTCACTAGCAGCTGTTGTTAGAAATGGCTTGGATGAGAATATAAAACTAACACCTAGTAATATGTTAGATTATCTGTCATCTCTAACATCTAATCAATCACCAAGTGTTAGTTTTATTTCCTAAATATCTTTCACATGCTGTACGAGGTTTCCCCAATAGTCACATTTCAAATTAATATAATGAAATAATATAGGATCATAGACAATTAGGCTTAAATGTTTAGAAATCAATGAAGATAGCATTAAGATTTTATGGAGGAAGATACAACCTGACTTTCTGAAATTAATGCATTGTTACGGTTCTACTTTGACAGAAATAGTTCCAGAGTTCAAGTTTTCTGATTCCTAGTTCGATGGTCTTGAACTATGGTTTACGTCAGGTTGTGCCATTTATAGTTCCTAGGAAGAAGTAGGACCCATGGTGGCTGGATGCCTCCTTCTTTAGATCACAGACTACCTAGACCTGGAGGCCAAAGAGCAGCATGGCAGAAAATATGAGAATAGCAGTTTTATTTTTTTTATTTTCATACTGAAAAAAGTTTGCTTTAATACTGTTTGCCACCTGAATTTCCTAGAGTGTCTCTAGCTGAGGTAATGATGGTTTGCTAAAGTCAGATTTCAAAGTTCTGTAACACTAGTTTTTACTATTACACTGTTCATTTCCTTCTCCAGACAACCAACCAGTCTTCCTTCCTCCCTCATTCCCTCCTTCCCTTACTCTTTCTTTCTCTTTCTCTCTCTTTTTCTTTCTTTCCCATTTTCCTCATACTTAGATTTACCCATTTTAGGTAATACTGAATTAGATTCTTGGGTCATTTTCTACTTTTAAAACCATTACTTAATATAGTTTTGGTTAAAAGATGCTGGTCTGTCGACTCCTGTTATCTATCCTCAGTAGCTACTAGGGTGTGCTCTAGAGAGAATATCGCCTTATGTAAAATTTCCCTTTTGCCTAAATCTGTTCTCCAACATTTTTGATTTGTATTTTTATCAATAAGAAGCATTTGTGCAAATAAATACCCTGTAATATAAATATATTTGTTTATAAATATGTCAGTAACATGTACCAAGCAAGTCTAAGTGTTAATAAAGTTTGATCACTGACTTTCAGATAAATATTAGAAGTTCTATTATGTTCTCACATACTTCCACCGCCCCTCTTGCATATCTTCCAGGGTATATGTACATCACTTTGAAGTCCACTGCCAGGAAAACAACTCTAATTTATTTATAAGCTGATGTACTTACACCACTGACTGTTTAGTTGTTAATTTTTCTTCCCAATAGTGATATTTCTAGAATGATAAGAAAAATTCCCATGTAATGTCCTGTTTTTATTTCTTTATTGCCTATTGAAATACTTGATATAACTTATCAGATGATTCTAGCATTGAGATGAAATTACCTAGAGGGTTTGAGTAAAATCTAATCATGCTGAGTTATTTCAAAATAAATTTATGATTTTTCTTAAACATCCATGAACCAATTAGAAATGGCAGAATTTTCTAAATGTCCGTAAAAATGTTTTAGAAACTCTGCTTCTATTAATACCATTAGGGAGTTGCAGCAATGTACATTCTTGCTCGATAGACACATTTTTGTGGCTGGGAGGGCTGGAAATATTTTAACATAATGATTTTCAGATCTGTAGCATCCATCACTCAAGAAGGGGGTGGTGGAAGGTGGGGAGAGAGATACAAAGATACAAAAGGATAATTACTACAACATGTGTTTCAAAATTTAAAGACAATTAGCTGGAGACCTCAAACTTTCTCCTTCAGCACATACTATAAAAATCATGCTTTGTATTGGGTAAGCATTTTATGCTTTATGAAGAAAATGAATATTCATTGTCTCATTTGAGATTTATACCAATACTGTGAGGTAGCCAGGAATTATTATCTCATTTTTTTTTCATTTGAAAAAGCTGATAAAGAGGAGATAAATGGCTTACATTTCATCCAGCAAATCTGGGTGGAACAAACAATCTAGGTCTCTAGGGCTCTGAGCTTGCCTTTCTTGAAAACATTTTTTTGTTTAGTGGACCTTTAATGATTTATTTGTCAATTGATGTAAATGAGACTTTTATGATGTTTAATACAATCATGAAAAAAATCCTTAACATAAAACTACTCTGAGTAATCTAAGTGGAATAAATATTATTTGTAAGTTTGGGGGCTTAGCTGATCTTCCATTCTCAAAATCAAAGAGTTGGAAGGGACTCATACTATTGTTCTTTTGAGTTCTCTTCAACCCTGGCTATACCTATTTCCCTATCTAGTTCTTTAGACTCTAATGAAATGAAAATATGCAGTGTTGCCCATAATCGTTTTGCATTTTATAACAATAAAATGTAAATTTAAATGTACCAGTTAGGCCGAATTTCTTCAATGGAATGATGACATTATAGTATATAACAAATAATAGTAGAGTGTGCAATTGAATAGGGAAGTCTTATTATATTATGAAAAACTTAAGATAGTGTTCTGGCTGGCGTCCTAACTTGCCTGCCTTTGCAAAGGTAAAACCTTTTCCAGAATAAAATTCCTAATTCATGATCTACCTCAAACACAGCTGCAAGTGCATATGATCACTAGAAAAATTATTATTTACTAACACCTATTAGAATCACTTTAATCCTTAAGAAACTTTTCTAATCTTTAATAATAATCTCTATTATTTTCTACATCACCATCCTGTGTATTTATTTACCTCATATGTGTGTTCCTTTATTGTGTAGATCAAATAATTTCAGTTCCTTCTTCAATACTTACTATTGAATTTTTTTTTCTAGGATGCATAAGGCATGTCTATCAACTCTTTTAGGGAGTTTTATTTATTATCCAGTGATGGTGATTAGGATATACAGTATGTGTTGGTCTAGCTCATAGAATTGTATAAGAATTATGTTAAAGGGAGAGACTTTTGGTAGAATAATCTGGGAAGAAGTTGAATTTCAGCAGAATCCTGAAAGCTTGTTAGCATATTCCTAAGTCAATATTTGATGAGCACCAACTTCAGGTGAAAGCAGGAAAATGAGAATGTAGGTGAATCTGGATTAAAAAGTAGTATAGTTTTCTCTTCTAAATAATATTTTAAACTTAAAGTTGGCCTAACTATCCAACTCTAGTTTTGTAACCACACTTTCACAGAGTTCCTTTGTGTTACTTTTATAAGCTATTCATTATGTAAACTATCACCCTTAATCCTTAAGGGAAGAAAATATGAATTGTGCCTATTATTAGGGACAATTGGGGGACTTATGCAAAGCTGCACAAGTCTGTGTTCCTATGCAAACCTGAGAACTATTCCCATTGAAAGAAAATATTTCTTTTTACTGAATCCCTTAGTAGTACACTTACTTGGTGCCCTGATTCCTTGAACTGCCTGGTCATTTGGTTAAAAATACCAGCTTAAATATTTTCAGATATCATCCTTCTAGGCTAAAAACCATGTTACTGTTTACAAGTTATTTTTTTTCCTATATATTATGTTCTATTTTCTATTTACCATACCATTATGTTAAAGTTCTGCAATTATTTTCTTTTTGACAGAGGTTCTGAAATTGTTGAATATTATGTATTTGTACTTTGGGTAGAAATGATTGTTGTTGTTTTTTTTTAATCATGAACACATTTCCACTATTAAAAATATAAACGGAACCAGATTTATTGTCTGGATTTTATTGGGGAAATGTGAAAACAACATTTTTACAGTGTGCTGGTTTATGGGCAGATAGGATATTCCTGAGAGTTATTGCTACTTGGCCACTGAAGGATCCCTCAGGACACAACCGAATCACTGTGTGACACGGGGTGCCCTTGAAAGGTGGGAGGCTTCCTCGCTGAGGCTTCAACCAGGGGAATCAGTGGTTAGAGAAGAGTGTGAGGTTCCACAGTTTTTGGCTTTAGGTAATATCAGGGGAGAGGAAGGAGAGAGAATTGCAGAAAGATAGATGAATAGGTCTTCACTATATTTAAACAGCTGCCATCAGAATGTTTAGGCATAAGGACTGAAAGAGTCCAGCCGGAGGAAGCATTTTCTTACTTATTAAATTTGTGACCAACTCATAGGCAGGTCACTGAGATGGCAGGTCTCATTTTATCACCTATCAAATGTGGTTTGTTAGTAATAACTAACTTAAGTGACTGGGATGTGGATTGAGCAGAAATAATATTTGCGGCCTTGGGTAAATTGTATACAGCGCTGGTCTTCCGTGAATGCAATGCACCCTCATTTGATTTCAACCGTGTAAATACATCTCGCAGTTGTCTCCTGACTACACTGAAAATCGATGCCTGGTAAGCATGGTGAGGAGAAAAGGAAGAGAGCCTTTGATGCTCTTTTCCAGGCCTCCATCTGACGGACGAAAAGAGTTTGGGTGGTTGTGGCCCACTTTCTTTTCAGTTTGAAGTCCAGATCTGAAGAACAATGTCTCCAGCGGGTTTCTGTGGTATTCCTTTAAGGTCAAGGTGACCTTGTTCTCCAAGGGATTCTGACATAGTCCATTTGACACTACTTCAGCTTCGCAGTGCTTCACCTGCCAGGAAAGGCTCGGCCTCCACACCAAAGCAGGGCCTTGAGTTTTAAACCAAAGGGATGACAGTCAACAGCTGCTATGGAGATGAGCCAGTTGCCTGCTTTGCAAAAGCTTGTCAGAACCCAGATGACCAAGGACTGGTCTGAAAACAACTTGCACTAGGCAAGGGCTGCTTATAGGCGTCAGACCTTTGGAGGATTTAATAACTTTGAAGTTGCCCACAAGCATGGTGTTTCCTTCACCAGTGCAAAACAAGTCAATAGATATGAACAAAGTGCATGCAGTTAGCACTCAGAAAGTAAAACAGGTTAATGTGTAAAACACTCCGGGAAAAAAAGGCTCTTTATCTTTTATAGCATGTAAAAACATTTTGCACTTGGCAAATTGTGTTTCTTAAAAAACAGCATAGAATCATGTGGTGGGAAATGAGAAAAGATAGGGGAAAGTACTCTAGCATACTTTCAGAAAGTTATGAATTGAATTTTACCTGTACTCTTAATCTGAAAATAGTTGCTTTCTTACTAATGACAAGTCATTAGACTTGTTTGTCCTAACAATGTCTTAAAAAAATTTTTTTTTTATTAAAGAAAAAGATCTACCGCTAAAAGAAATTAAAAATTTTAGCAGGAAGCAGTTGTTCCAGTTTATTGTTCTATTTCTCAGAATGTGTTGTTTTTCCATTAGAATGTCAACAAAAATTCTTTCAGTACATTAAGTTAGCCCCTTTCTACCGTCTCTTGTAGCAATTTGTTTTCAGTGCTTCTTTCAGTTATCATGAGGGTAAATTTTTATTGAGTTAAAAACTTTTTGCTATAGGAAATTTTAACATAAATAAAAGGAGAGAGGACAGTAGCATAAATCCACATCCTCACCTTCAAAGTGTTTCATGAACCTAATTTCATCTGTAGCTATCCCTTCTACCCATCCCTGTTGGCTTATTTAAAAACACCACTGGGTATAATATATACTCTGTATTTATGTTAGTACATATCTGTGAAAGATAAAGTCTACTTAAAAATGCAACCACATTATAATGATCACACCTACAATATTAATAGTATTCTATATATCAAATACCCAGGGGAAGCCGGGATGGCTCAGTGGGTTAAGCGCTCACTTTGCAGCGCCGGGGATCGAGGATCGAATCCCGGCCCCGGCCCGTGTGGAATCATGTGCTGAACTGGGAGCTCCCCCAGTTCAGTTCTCTCTCTGTCTCTGTATCTCTCTCTCTCTCTCTCTGTCAAAAATAAATAAATAAAAATATATTAAAAAAAAAATATCCATTCAGGGTGTAAATTTCCCCAATTGTCTTGCGATTTTAAATCGATTATGTTTGAATCAGTATTCAGACAAGGTCCACACATTGCGTTTGTGGAGATGAATATTGCTATGTCCCCTGTCTTTTAATCTTTATGTTTACTTACTCTCTGTCTCTGTCCTTTTCTTTTTCCCTTAGAGTTTTATTTTTGAACACACTGGATCACTTTGTCCACTGGAGTTTGCCACATGCTAGATAATGTTAATTGTATCCCTGTTGGATCACATAAATTCCTCTGTCTCTTAAATTCCTAAAAATTTTTAGTTGTGTCTAGAGGCTTGATTTGATTCAGGTTTGATTTTCTGCCAAGCTTACTTCAGAGTGGATGTAGTATACTTCCATCATACTTAGGAAGCACATAATTATGGTGGTTTTTCTTTTGTTATTAGCAGCCAGTGATAATCATTTCTTAGACTCTTTTAGATGGATAATCTTCTAATTCTATCAATTATTATTTTTTTAAAAGATTTATTTTATTGTATGAGAAAAGGTAAGAAATAGAGGGGGTGGGGTGGGGAGGGGCCAGAGCAGTCTACATAGTTGTACATCATTAGTTGTGACATGGTTTTATGCCATACAGGTGGATGTGGGGCAGTGTGGGATGGGAACTGAACTGGGTACCCTCTTGCATTGGAGGTGGGAACCTTCACTGCTAAACCCACCAGTGGTTACTAGTTGTGCTGCAATTCAACATATGGGTTTGCATGGGCTAGGGCCAGGAATTGAACCCCGGACCTCTTGATTGCGAGTTATCCTGGCATTCCCAATTATTCTTTATTTCTGGATATGTGTTGTAGGTAGATACAATAATTCCAATCATTTGAATAAGCGAGGTCTAAATAAAACAGGAACCAAAAGTGACTTCAAAGATTGGGGCCTTAGCAACTGGAAGAATGGGATTGTCATCAGTTGACGTGGGAAAAGTTGCAAGTTTAACAAGTTGTATGGAGAGTGAGAGGGAAATCTGGAGTTTATTTTGAACATGTTGACATTTGACAAGTCTCTTTATAAATCTTTATTTCTCTTTGTATATCCTGGACATATATTCAGTATAATGAGATATATGTAGAGGTTTGTATGTATCCAGTATGATGATATATATTCTTTGATTTTGAATATGTTTTAAAGGCAGACACATATATACAGATATGCTAGATAGAGGTATGAAAATTCCTTTTTGTATAATATATCTCATTGTATTGGCTATATACCCAGTATATATAGAGATAGAGATATATGAAGGGATTTGTTAGAGAGTTTTGACCTTGTGCAATTGAAAGAGCTATTCAAAGCCATTATCTTTGTGTCTTATTCTGAAGCTGGAGGTACATGGGGTAGGCAGTAGGGAAGGAAAGAATGATGCAAAATTGAGGAGAGAAGAATAACATATACTTGAATATATAAGGAAGGTTAGTTCATGATGCCTTTGACCTTGATGGTATGGGTTTCTTGAAGAAACCAGGGCTTTTTGTCAGAAGGGTAAACACATGCACTTGACCCTGGTGTCAAAAATAACTAAAGCATATTCCAGGAGAAAGTGGAGCTGTTTCAGGTCTGATTTCTGCTTCATGCCAAACAGAGAACCAGTAGATAATTGAAAATGGGTGGAAATTATAGAATGGCAATTGCTTCACTTTTACCCTCCAAATCTTCAATAAGACTATTTTTTGAGACTGATCCTAACCAGAAACATATAGTAAAGGAATTCTGGGATATGTAGTTTAGTTTAGCCAACTGGATATATGACAATACCCCCACAACATTCAAATTAAAATGTTTAATAGGTAGTTGGATATGTGAGGGAATGAAAACAGAAAGAGAAAGGAATAGGACTAAAGTGTTAGGCCAGGAGCTTTCCAATTTTAAAAGATTGGGGGAAAAACAAAGATTGGGGAGAAGATGAATTTGAGAATAAGCACACTGTGACATATTATGGTTGATTGGTGCAATAGAAAAAGCAAGAAAGTAGGGTATCCTGGAAGCTTTGTGAAGAAAGTATATCAAAGAGAGAGAGAGGGAGAGAGAGACTAAAGTGCATCAAACCCTGCTGATAGAACATATGTGTATAAGATGAAGACTGAGAATTGGCTTTTTGATAACCTGATGAGAGTATAGGGAGAGATTCAAGACCAGTAAGAAGTAGTTTATTACATTAGTAATAAAAAGAAACAATAAAACATGCAAAATGACAAATATCCTACAGACTATTATCCAGAACTGACAGGGATATGGAGTTCCTATAGAATATTCTACTATACTACTGGTGAGAGTGCAAATTGTTACAAATATTTGTGTAGGTATTTATATTAAATAGTATATATTACACTATTTTTGCATAGCAGACTATCCCAAAATTCAGTGGCTTAAAATAATAAGCATTTATTATACCTTACAAGTCTACAAGTTGGATGGAAAGTTCCACTAGTTTTGGCTAGTCTTGGTCACGTATCTGGTCAGTTATGGGTCAGGTAGTTAGCTCTGTTGGTTTTGGCTAAGCTCTCTTCTATACTTGAAATTAGCTACCTACGGGCTTCTCTAGGATGGCTTTCCCAAGGATAAGTGGGCTCTCCTCTTTGTAGTCAGCATGCTGGAACAGGCTTCTTCACATATGGTGGGAGGATTCTAAGAGAATGAGAAGATGCATGTGAAGCCTCTTGAGACCTAGGCTTGGAATTTGCAAAGTCCCTTCTGCCAAATTATATTGACCAAACAAGTTATAAGTTCAACTCAAAATTCAAGGGGTGGAGAAATAGATTTCACTTTTCAATAAAAAGTGCTGCATAGTCACATTGCAAAAGCATGTGTAGTAAGAGTCTGACTCACTTTTTGATAGTAGACTGCTGGCAGCTTTCAATCCTCACTCCTCCCTGTTCTTCCCCACATCTGTGTAGCTGATAAGAAAGCCTGAGTGCAAGCTCCTTTGAGCCAGTGGAAGTTCAAACCACTCAAACTCTTGTCCATGCAGGAACCTTTACCCTAGCACCATCCCTTGACCATTGTAAAACCTCCCGCTAGATCCTTTTCCTGCTTTCTCAAGCCATGTTTGGATCAGCATAGGAGACATGCTCTGCTCTTCCCTACAAGTCTTATCTAAGTGATACATCTATTCATTCCCTCTTGGTGTGTGTGTGTGATCATTAGTCTTGACACCACAGTCAAATTTTGGGAACATCTTGAGTAGCACAACAGTGTGGATACCGGGTAAATATGAAGAAATGAAGTCATTTTTATAATTCATCACAATCAGCATCTGCTACAGTGTATTAATCACAAACAACCCTCCAATCTTAGTAACTTACAAAGATAAAGTTTTTCTGTTTTTTTTTTTCTTTTTTTTTTGTGGTGGTGGTGGTGGTGGTGATGGTGGGTTTCATTCTCTTCCTATTGGTCATGGCTGTTGCTGTGGCTACTGTTGTCACCACAGTGGGTTGGCTGTTGCATGGGTCCTTTTGCTCTAAAATCCAGGATGATGGATCAGCCCTAATCTGGGGTGTGCAGTCCAAATGGCTGTGGCAATAATGCAATGACTCTACAAACTTTTACTTTGTTATAGTGTCACATTTTCTTCTATGCACTTGGCCAAAGCAAGGCGTACATTTATGATCAATGGCAATAAGACAAGAATAACTACCTACTCCTTCCAAAACAGGCATTGCAATTTACATGGCAATGGATGAATAATTTTCTTAATGGAAGGGAGGAGGTTAATTGGGAACAATAATATAATCTACCCAGGAACTTTTATAGTAAGGCCAACAGTTCTAAATTTTTCTTTAGTTATAGTTTTGTTTATCTAGTAGTTCTTTATTTAGGAATTTAACCTAAGCAAACAAGGTGTTTAAAAAAATGGAGCTATTCAAGATATGGAGGCAACCTGGGTGTCCATCAGTGGATGAATGAATGAAGAAGAGGTGGTAGATATATACATATTGGGATATTACTCAGCCATAAAAAGAATAAAATCTTGTCACCTGTAGCAACGTGGATGAACCCAGAGTGTATTGTGCTGAGTGGAGTTAGACAGAGAAAGACAAATGTCATATAATTTCACTTACATGTGGAATCTAAAGAAAAAAAAACTAACAAACAAAATAGAAACAAACTCATAGATAGAACATTTTAAAGATTTGTTTTTATTGTTTTTGACACAGAGAGAGAGAGATACAGAGACAGAGACAGAGAGAAGGGGGGGTTCCAGAGCAGTCTTCATAGTTGTACATCGTTGGTTTTTCCACATAGTTTCATTCCACAGGTGGACGCGGTGGCTGCATAAAGCAGGAACTTGGCCGGGGTCTCACCCCGGTGAGAACCGAACTGGGGGCACTCCCCTGTTCAGCATATGGGTCTGCACGGGCCGGGACTGGGTTTCGATCCTTGGTCCCTGGGGCTGCAAAGTGAGTGCTTAACCCACTGAGCCATCCGGCTTCCCCGAGAGAACATTTTAATAGTTGCCAGATGGGAGGGGGTTTAGGAGATGGGTTAAAAAGGGGAAGGGATTAAGAAGTTCAATTGGTAATTACAAGATAGTCATGGGGTTGCAAAGTATAGCATAGGGAATATAGGCAATAATATAATTGTGAAAGGTGTCAGATGGGTACTAGCTTTATCAGGGTGATCACTTTGTAAGTTATAGATATGTTTATTCACTATATTATACACCTGAAACTAATATAATATTGTATGTCAACTGTAATTGAAAAAAATTATTAAAAAGTAAAATAGTCAAAACATTTCTTAAGTAAAAAAATTGGAGCCATGAGGAGGATAATCATAGCCTTATGCAAGAGATACTCCCATCAAAGGGAATTTGTGAATATATTATGATACATTATTATGATGTTACATATATTCATTAAAATAATATTATGAAAGAACAAAATAATACAGAAAAATATCCACAATATTGTTATGGTAAAAGTTTATATAGAGAGTATATGCCAATAGGCTTATTTGCTTTTAGAAAGTTTTAGTTGTGTTAAAAAACATCTTAATCATTTTTAAGTGTTTTAGCTTATTTGTTTTTAAGAAAAAAAGTATTTACATATCTATGTACTGGTAAGATACCAGAAGGAAGCATACTTAACCATTTATAGAGATAGCTCTGTATATTAAATAACATTTATTGTTTAATTTTTATTTACTTATATTTACTAAAATCTTAAAAGAGCATGTAGCTTTTAAGTATGAAATATAAAAAAATGAGAAGTGGAGAAAACTTGGATTATTTTTGATGTAAAGAAATACAGAAATGCAAATTTTTATTTATGAACACAGTAGAATGATAAATAACGGAGTATGAACTAAGAGTTTTTGCACAGGTTAAATGTGACACCCAGATTATAATCTTCCAAAAATGTTGTTAATGGATTGGTGATTTTTTTTTCTTAGTTCTCACCAATTTGGATAACACTAATCAAAATGTCCCAAAGCATGCTTTTGGAAGACCTCCAAATTAAAGTTTAGACAGTTAGTATCCTGTGACCTGGGAAGAAATGGATGGCCATTCTTGGTCCTTGATTTGCATAATCTAGACTATTCCCCCCCCCCCCAAAAAAAAACAAAAATGAAGAAGAAAGAAATGTGAAAGTACTTGTGGTTTATTGGCGTTCCATTGGATTTATAATACCTAGTTATTTAGAAAAAACCCCTTTGGTGCATCATCAGTTGAAAAACAGGAGCTTTGTCTGCCATATACTGTGTCAGAGTGTCTGAGTGGATCTTGTCCCTGAACTATGGTTGCTGTGACTGATGGTCGAGAGCTCAGCAAGGCTGCAGTAAAAGAGACCATTGAACGTCTTAACAATGTCTGTGCTGAAAGGAACAATGACTGTCATTTTTCCAACTGCTTTGTCAATAGTTAGGGACTTCTTAAACTTGATTCATACATTCCTCCCATATAACCTACATGATTTGACTATATCTATCACACAGGGTAATTAAATGGAATGCTTAGATTGAAACTGCAGAAAATTTGCAATTCATTTCTATCTCTCTTATATGATAAATCAATATAGTTTTCAATGAGTAAAATAAATGTATAGTATATTGATAATAATTTAAATGTAGGTATGATGCTATTCCAGTAAGTTGACAGGAGGTAGAGGCAGAATATGAGTATAGACACTTACATTACACATTATGCTATTGTGAATTGCTTTAGTGTAGGGAGCAGATGGCCTGCAATGTACAATCTTTCCTAGGGCATCAATATGTTATTTTTCATTCCAATGATTTTAATTTTTAAGATAAGAGTCTATTTAAGTGAAAGGAGTATAAAATGTAAAATTTTAATTGATCTATCACTGGGGTCATCTTATAATTGGTAAAATAAAAAACTTATTTAAAATCTTCTTTATGTTCTCTATCTTTCTTTTTTTATTGTTAAATTTATTGAGGTGACATTGATTGGTAACAACTAGATAGCTTCCAGGTGTACAAATCCACGTCACATCACCTATGTATTGCACTTTTTTTTTTTTAAGATTTATTTTATTGTTTTTGACAGAGACAGAGAGAGACAGAGGCAGAGAGAGACAGAGAGAAGGGGGAGGGCCCAGAGCAGTATCTGTAGTTGTATGTCATCAGTTTTCAACATGGTTTCATTCCACACAGGTGGGCCGGGCCACAGAGGGCGGGAACTGGGCCGGGGACCTCCTGCATGGGAGGCGTACCCCCTCAAGCTGGGGGCCATACTGGGGGCGAGAACTGAACTGGGGGCCTCCCTCATGGGAAGCACACCCCAGTTCAGCATGTGGGTCCGCAGGGACTGGGACTGAGATTCAATCCTCGGTTGCTGGGCCTGCAAAGAGAGCGCTTAGCCCGCTGAGCCATTCCGGCTTCCCCTTGTTCTCTATCTTCGAGTCATTTTGATTTACAAAGGTCAGGATATTCTATGAAGTAATGGGGAGAATTTTATTTGCCATTCCCCTGCTTCCCCACTTTAAGCCTGAGAATGGTTTCTTCAAACAAAAGCATATGTGGAGTCTAGTTTATTACGTGGAGCTGTTATGCCTGGAGCAGTGGTGTAGGAAACAGGTTCAGAGTCCTGTTCAACTGGCGTCCTTGATCCAGTTCTCTTTGTTGGCCCTCATGCAGCTCCAGAGGTCTCTTGGGTTCTAGGAGAAAGCAGTTTTAAACATTCATTTTGAAGTATAAAGCAACACAGCTTTGCTCTGAGAGGTAAATCCATATATTCTCCCTTGGACCCTTAACACTTTTAAAAATAGCTTCACTATACGACACAGCAAGCTTTTAAACTGTGGTCAGCTTTCAGGAGTTTACAATTTCTACTAAGGAAGCGTTTGAATTTCAACATTTCCATTAAAATGATTGAGCTATCACATTTTCATAGGGAACATCTGTTGGAGTTAAATTTAACATGATCTTACCTGTAATTATGGCCACAAAAGATTTATTCAGACACTTACACACAGGGTTCAGCGTGCCACACACACCAGCCTTGTATTTTAATATGAGAGAGGGTAATGAGAGAGTAATCAGAGGCTTGGTAAGGTGGAACCAAAGGTTACAGAGTCCAGGTAACATGAGAAATAGAGGACATAATTTTTTATGTATAGAAAGAGGCAGATTACTTAAGAGTTTTAAGAGAGAACAAAGAAAGCTTTGATACTTAAACATGATGCAGTTATTAAAGGAAGCAGTGACTGTTCAGAACTAAGCTATATTCAGTAGAGGACAGCAGAAATGTGATTAAATTCCTTCAAGGTTTTGATCTTCATGAAACCCAGTTCATATCAATTATCTTAGGCTCAGACCAATAAACTAGTAGATGTGCAGGGCCATACACAATTTGTGGCCTCCAGTTCAAAATGAAAATGTGAGACCCCTTGTTTAAAAAGCAGGAAAAAATTCCTGCTAAGGGTACTATGCATAACATATGAAGTTTTGTTCTACTTTTCATACTTTCTTTCTGACCTATCAAGGTATATTTTATTAGCTATTGAATGTCATTCTAAGTAAAAAAACAAATTAAAATTTTAAATGATTAACCATTTCACTGTTAATATTTACTTCATGCAATATCAGTTTTAACACAAATTTAGGTGCATTTAACTTTTATGCAGAAACATCCAAATTACATATTTTGTAGCTCATTTGTCCATATACATATATTTTATTCCTAACAGAACAGTGGAAACACAACCCAGAACTAACTTAACTGTTTCTATATCACTTTTTGATATGTACACACTCTAGCAATACCTTCTACCTTCAGCTTACTGGTAAGTAAGAAAGGATAGAAAGGAAAAGGTACTATGGATTGTCCTATCTTTCCCTTTCCTTTTATGTGATCATTTTCAGCTTAAGTGATTGGTTAACACAGGGCAATAACATGAGTAAGAAAGGAGCTGATACAGTTTCTTTGACATTTCTATTTCTGAGGACACTATTGCCTTCTTTAGGCATTTGAAATGAGTTCTGACTTAATAGCTAACACGGCCTCGCAGGGTTGTAGACATTCCCACTTAGTCATAAAGGCAACGTGCTTATCTTGGGCTATCTTTGAGTCTTGCTGAACCCCCACACATCTTGGGTCCACCAGAATTTTCTGCTCAGCAGTACCTTGAATGCTATTCGCAAATGGGCAAAGGAACCTAAGTAATAATGACCTAGGTGTATTTTTGTTATTACTATTATTGCTATTGTTTGATGATTGTTGTAGTCTGTTCAGGCTGCTATAACAAAATGTCATAGACTGGGTGTGTTATAAATAGCAAACATTTATTTCTCATGGATCTGGAAGCTGGAAGTCCAAGATCATGGTGCCTGCAGGTTCGATGTCTCATTAGAGCCTGCCTTCTGGTTCATAGATAGTCATCTTTTCACGGAGTCCTTCCATTGTGTGAAGGAAAAAGGTGCTTTCTCCAACCTCTTTGATAAGGGCACCAATCTGGAACCCTCATCACCTAATCAAAAGGTGAATATTGGGGGAAACACAAACTTTCAGACCATAGCAGTGATTGAATTCCCTTACATTGGGTCAGCTATGTCCTCAAATACTTTTTATGCTGGACTTGTCCCTGCCTTTTGTTTCTTCACTGCTCAGCACTCTATTTTGTTCACTGTGTCCAGTGTTTCTCATCTGGGCTGACTTATTGGTCAAAGTAGAGAGCAGAATCAGTAGGAGGTGGTAGATGCATCTTGCCTAGAAATACCACCTCCCATTCCCCACGTTCTAAATTTTCCTCTTGTGAATTGTGCCACTTAGTCATATTTAGGTCTCTCCATCCTGTTTAGACTCATTCTATCACCTAGAAAACATGATGTTCTAGAAATGTGGCTCTAACAGTTGTGATTAAGCTTTTTGTTTTCTCTATATTTTAGGTTTTAATATTTTCGGGGTTCACCTTTTTATAGTGGTTGAATTGTGATCCCTTTAAAGATGTTCATGTCCTAATACCCAGAACCTGTGACTATGTAAACTTGCATGGTAAAAGGAGTTTGACAGATATGCTCAAATTAAAAATCTTCACATAGGGAAACACATAAACAAAGAACACATCCTGGTGAGAATGTATAGAAGAGGAAACCCTCATGCACTGTGATGGGGTTGTAAACTGGGGCAGCCCATATAGAAAACAGTATATGGAGATTCCTCAAATAATTTAAAATAGAGCTGCCATTCAACTCAGCAATACCACTTGTGGGGATTTATCCAAGGAAAACAAAAACACCAGTTCAAAAGATATACACATGTTATGTTCATTGTAATATTTATAACAGGCAAGATATGGACATCAGTAGATGAGTGGATAAAGAAAATGTAGTATGTATGTATGTGTGTGTATATATATATATATATATGTATGTATATGTGTGTATACACACACACACATATATATAACATATTATATATGTTATACACACATACACACACACACATACACACACATGCACACATGCAGGAATATTCCTAAGCAATAAAAAATGAAATCTTGCCATTTGTGACAGTATAAATGGACCTAGCGGGTGTTATGCTAAGCAAAATAAATTAGATAAAGGCTAATACCATATAATTTTACTTATATGTGAAACCTAAACAAACAAAGCAAATGTACAAACAAAACAAAAACAGATCCATAGACACACAGAACAAGATGACGGTTTCCCTAGAGAAGGAAGATAGGGGAATGGGTGATAAGGAAAAAATAAAAAAAAGTAAAATAAATTAAAACAGAGAATCTTCACATCAAGAGATTATCCTGGATTATCTGGGTAGGTCACAAGTGCTCTTATAAGAGGGAGGTAGAAGTATTAGAGTGAGAGAAAGAGAGATTAAAGATGGAAGTAAATGTCAGAGCAGAGGGAATACACTACACTGCTGACTTTGAAAATAAAGGAAGAAGCCATGAGCCAAGGAATACATGTTGCCTTTCAAAACTGGAAAGGAAAGTAAAACATTCTTTCCTAGAGTCTCAAGAAGGAATCAGCCTTTCTGATTACTTGATTTTAGCCACTAAAACTGATATTAGACTTCTGACCTCCAGAACTATAAAATAAATTCATGCTGTTTTAAGCCACTAAATTTGGGTATTACATTGTAGCAACAATAGGAACCTGATAAACTGCTCATCTTAATAGTTCTGTTAACTAAAATATTTCCCCTCAATAGATGGATTATTCTCCCAAACAAAATAAGCCCATGTGTGATGATACTAATGAGAATTTTGATCTTTGTAATTATGTCTAGAAGGATCTGAACATTCTGCTTTATTTAGCTTGGTCTAATGGACTTATATTAAGTAAGGTCAATTTTATTAAATCCTTTTAAAAATTGTAGAACACAGTTGATGATATGAGTAAGGAATTCATTTTAGTCTGTCACCTAATGTTAACATATTGATTATGAACTATGACCAAGAAGATGTGCATGATAGAAAGAGGGAATACTCAACCTCATGCTGTTTATAGTCTACTAGTGAAATAAAAAAAATTCACAAACAAGTGCAATCCTAGTTAAAATATAAGTGCCATGAGAGAGATATAATATGATATTGGAGATTAATGTAGGATACTTTGAGAGTGAGCCCAGGAAGGTAAAGTATTTCAGGTTGAACAATTTCCATCTTCTTTATATGTTGAGGTGATTGAATTTGCTGAAAAAAAGTTGTTGAGTGGTAGGTTTGAAAGAAAAGAAAAAGAATGATCACTGCTGCACGTCCAAAAGGGAATTAAAAATTAAACTAATATAAAGTAATAAAAATAAAATTAAATACTAGATAATAAAATTTTAAAAAGTGGTTTGCAAAGAATAATGAGGGACAATGTACTTGATCAAATGTTGAAATGTGTAACAATGTTGCATTAAAAAGCATTATGGATTTGCAAAATGACCCGGCTGACTAATAGCTGAATCAGAACACACAGTGCAGAAATAGATTTGAGTAAATATAACGTTAGCATATGATCAGGAAGATATTAAGGATCAGCAGGAGGGATGGATTCTTCAATAAATAATGTTGGATCTAACTTGTAAAATGGTGCATATTTTACAATTGCTAAAAAAATTGCTGGCTAACCTTGTAAAAATACTAAAGTGCAGTCTTTTTCTTATTCTACATACCAAAAATTACAAGTGACTCAGATATTGAAGCATAAAAACAAAATTATAAAAAAGTAAGTGAAGTGGTGAATATTTTGATAACTATTGAGGTAGGTGGTTCTTTATCAACATGAAACAAATTCAAAATTTAAAGGAAAAGATGAATAGTTTTAGCTCTCTCTAAAATATTTTCTATTAAAAGGTGGAGAGTGAGAAAAATGGAAGTGCATTATCTAAAATGTTAATTGCCTCTGGAGAGTGGGATTTTGAGTAATTTTTACTCTCATTTGTATGCTTTTATGAATTTTTATTTTCAGTAAACTGATTTTTAATTTTGAAAAGAGATAAAAAGTGTGTGGAGGTGTTTGGAATGCAAGAAATGGAGGTGAAGTGAGTCATTATTTGGCACTGCTTTGGCACCTATGAGCTAGAGTGGGAAAATTAATTGTGAAATATACTAAATATTAAGGACTGAATACAGTGGCTCTGTTGTATATGGGTTGGTGAGAGACTGGTTACAGGGATCATCCATGCTCTTCAGGGCAGAGCAGAAGACAAAGCAACCCAGACAGACAGTTGACTGGGAGGACCCAGGGAGCAGGGGAAATAGAGCCTGTGAGGACAAAGGACAATCAAATCATTAGGATGGATCTGATGGCCAGGCTGTGGAAAATCTGAGTCCTGGATTTCAGAAATTAAAAAATTCAGAGTGATGATCAGGTACAAGGAATAAAAGTCTTCATAAGGAATTGAAGTAGGTGGGAAACAAATGCATTTGGGTTGTCTAGGGTGACAATTGCCACCTAGTATTTTCATAGAAAGGATTCTTTGAGAAGAAACTAAGCATGCCCTCAAAAGGGTGAAAAATTGGAACACAATGTTTTATATATTATATTAAAAATATCAATGACATAATTATCTTAAAAAGTATTGACCATAATGAAATTTAAACCATTGCACAAAACCCATATTTAAACAACTTGTTTAATTTGTAAACTGTTCTTTAATCATGTCTTATAGTATCTCCTTCCTATTTCCTATTTCTTAAGTAGCATTTAAAATTACTTCTGGACTCCCACTGGCAATATTGCCTTTCTGGGTTTTTTTTCCCCCAGAAACATCTGTGCAGTTTAAAAATATAGTTATACAGTCTTGGCACATGTTCAATGTATTTTAAATTGATTGGTTTTAAAGTGATCAGCACGATCCCTTGCATTAGGTGACCCTATGATTTATATTATTTGAAATATAGTTCTGTGATCCACTAAAATAAATTGGAATTGAATGATTGAATTTGTTTATACATATATGGTAGAGAAGCATATAAATGAGTCTTACAAAAATTAACAACCTTTCCCTGTTGATGATTCATCATCCCTGCCAACCCCTCATAAAACTCAATTTTTATTTCTCAGAGATCTTTATCTTCTGATGTTGGCTTTCATTACATTTTATATGATTGCCTCTTTACAACCCACTTTCAACTATTATCCTCTGTTAAAGGTGAAAAGTTGGTCTTATTATCTTTTATACATATAGTAAAATTGAAGATTGATAAGATTAACTGATAAGAACAAGAATAGACAAAAAAATAACAGTTATGTGCTTAGAGTTAAAAATGCAACATAGATTCATTCCATAGTATCACATTTTAAAAATGCTTTGCAAGTAAATGTAAATATAGCTTTTCTTAATTCTGCTGAGTCAAGCTGTTTAATAAAATGTTCAATGAAGAATAAGCCACAGTCCTCGAAAGGTAAATAGTTTTTTTGTTTTTTGTTTTTTTTGTTTTTTTTATCTTTTCACATTTATAGAGAGAAATTATCTTTTTGTCTTCAGTGCATAGTTATTTCTATTTTACTTTTTGACAGATAGAGAGAGAGACAGAGACAGAGACAGTTAGAGAACC
>PVKE010028436.1:0-20910 GCA_004027555.1 Craseonycteris thonglongyai | reverse complement strand
TCCTGCGCCCAGCAGCCTCACGCACCTGGAGGTGTGGTTCGTGTCGCTGGTCTTTGTCGTCGCGTTCGCAGACTGTATGCTGTTGGCTTCACTCGGGGGGTCTTTCAGGAGATCGGACTTTGGTCTGAAAGGAGGGACAGCAAGAGAGGCATTCAGGAGGCGCCCGCCCCCCGCGGAACACGACCCCGCGCTGCGTTACCCAAGACGCACTTGGCTTTCTTGTTGGCGTTCTTCTTGGTGACGCCAGGACTGGGGTCCTTGTCCTTCTCGGGCTTGTCCTTGTCCTGCTTCTCCGCCTTCTCCTTCTTCTCCTTCTTCGGGGGCGGGGGGGTGGCATACTGCTGAGCCACCTGCTGAGCCACCAGCTGGGAGTTGATCCGGGGTTTCCTGAAACAGCCGAGGACACACTCGTCAGTATCTGCCTCATGGACGTTCCTGGTTTTCCATTTTGGCCTCAGTTTCTTAGGCATTTCACTGCTTGGTCACTGGACTCTCAAAACTCAAGGCTGTGCTCTGACTCCTGCGTTACTCTTTCTACGTATAGCATGGAGGCGGCCATAACATGTTTCCTCCTCCAATGGACTTTCTGCGCCTTTAACAACACAGACACGTGTGCCCACAGGCAGCAGGAACGTCCTTCGGCCAATGGAAAGGGACACCCTGTCGGTGGGGACACCACGCCCTGTGAGCTGTCAAGGCTGCCGACAGCTCCCAAATCCCCCGCTGCACAGAGCTCATCTCGTTCTATTGCACGAACACAGCAAACCCCTGAAAAGAGCATGAAATTACAAGTGTGACGGTCACGGCTCGGCCTTGTCTGGACTTGGTCTGCGACTGGCAGGGCCAGCACTGAGCAGTGACAGGTGACCAGCTCCGGCCGGCTCCCATGGGGGTGCACACCAGAGGTCACTGTAAGAAATTCTCCGACGAGGGATACACTCGTCGTGCTATCAGCCACGATGCTGTCCGCTCCAAGCTACAACTGACGCACCATTGTTCACAGATGCCCGGTGGTGCCAAACACTCGTCACAATGCGCAGCCATTCAGACCCAACGGGCTGAGGCAGAGAAGCCGGTCGGCTTCTGTTCAGTGTTAATTCTCAGGCACGTCCGCCTCCAGAGGCAGGTGCAAGGCCGGGAACAAGTGTCCAGCGTGTGTGTCCACGAGGCAGGACAGCAGACGGGCTGCAGACCGGGGCCCCTCCCCAGGATGAGCCGCCACAGCACAAGGGGACACTCGAGGTCCGCTGGTTCCCAGCCGGGAAAACCAGAAAAGCCTAAAGAAAACCTCCTTCCTGAGTTACTCTGCCACGTTCGGCAAGAAAGCAGACAAGCGTTCGCTGCAGGAGCCCTATGCTCGGCTGGGCCTGTCACGGGCACTGGGACTCTTGCGGGAGCAGGACT
This sequence comes from Craseonycteris thonglongyai, assembly GCA_004027555.1. Taxonomy (NCBI): domain Eukaryota; kingdom Metazoa; phylum Chordata; class Mammalia; order Chiroptera; family Craseonycteridae; genus Craseonycteris; species Craseonycteris thonglongyai. The sequence continues at coordinate 19,506 of PVKE010028436.1, read as the reverse complement.
GGCACACTGGACGGCCCGCCGCACGCACTGGGCTGCGCTGAGCGTCTCCGTCCTGGTTTGCAGGAGGTGAACACACGAGGGTGCAGTCTCCACATCCCTGGGTCCCAGGGCAGACACCACACAAGCCACCAGGAGCTGCCGAGTTCTGAATGTCACGTACGATACCCTTAGTGACAGCCAGCCACTCTCTGGCCCCCACTCGGCCATCTCCACAGAACACCCCCAGCAGATGAGCCCTTATCACTTAATCATCACAGGTGCTGGCCCAAGCGAGCTCCCCAGACAGAGGCAGGAAGCGCACCTCATTAATTTCCAGAGGCTCCGGGTTTCTGAGCAAAGTGCACGTCGTGCTGACCAGTGCACCTTTGGGACGTGTGAGGGAAGGAACAGCAGGGCCACCAAGGGGCACCGCCTCCCTTCTAGGGCCCGTCTCCCGGGCACGGGAGCAGCCGCGCCTCCCTTCTAGGGCCCATCTCCCGGGCACGGGAGCAGCCGCTCCTCGCAGACATGGCAGCCACCACAGCCGCATCCTGCAGTGGAAGGACTGCTGTCTCCACAGGAAGCAGAGACATTAACTCTCTAGGGCTCCCTTCTGCCAGGGGTGCTAGCAAGACATGCAAAGGATGATGGACTGTGGTCGACACATGGGCCAATACCTCAGGCCAATACCTCGGCCCATCGCACTAAAAGGGTTAAGACACTTCGCTGAGGATTCCAGTGAGGGCTGAACTGGAGTTTCTAACCGGCTCCATTGGGACCCCCATGTGCTCCGCTACACGGCTGCTAAGCGAGCTCGGCGGTGTGGGGTGGGGGGAGGGGGTGGCTTGGGCTGCAGGAGGTGTGTGTGGGGTGGGCATGACTTGGGCTGGGGCACTGGGGGTGAGGGGAAGCCCAGACTGTAGGCTCCTCAGAGGGCTCCTGAGACCCCATGTCCCCACCACCCTCACTCGGCCACATGGGGCTCCCGGTTTGTCCTTAAGGGCAGAAAACAGGGCAGGACCACCTCCCTTGGCCTCTGCAACATCCTGCACGAGGGGACCCTCACCAAGACACCTGACTGCTGATGAGCGAGGAAGTCACTTCCCACAGGCCCATGCCGCTCGCTCAGCGACGTCCTCTGCGTCACCCACAAGCAGGACTTCCCTGGGTCCCCAACACCACCTGGCTTCCCCACCAGCAAGTCCCGGAGAGCAGCTCAGTCTCTGCAGTGCAGGGGACACGGCAGGTGACAGCACACAGCCAACAGCTTCTGGCAGCCAAGCCTGTCACAGGAGACCTCCCGTGAAAGCCCTCGTTGTTCACGCGACAAAAGCAAACACAAAAGGCCCGATTTGACCAAAAGTGCAATATACCGCATTTTTCTGTGTACAGAATGATGCTTTTGTGTAACATCATCAAACCAAAAACTGGGGGTCGTCTCACACACGGAAAAACACGGTACACAGTAAGCAGGGGGCTTGGTTTCCTTTACGAGTAATTTGGCACCAAAGACGTATCTTCTTTGAGACTGTATTTTTTAACAAAACAATTTTCGCCTTAAAATTGTTTTATAGCTCTTTTGTTATTTCAATAGTTTACAAATGAAAACCTGTGAAACTCAGTAACAGACATCATTAGGAAAACATGTCTGTTTATTTGCATTAAAACAGCTAACATTTCACAGAAGCGTCCATTCCACAAGAAGGGAAGCACATCTCTATCTGTAGACATCCTACCCTTTGAAGAGGCGCATTTTTAGAATTTAGCACCGTGAGCATGAAACAAGGCATCTCGGGCCACTCTGGGGGACACAGGAACCGTCTCTTTAAAGAGACATTTGCCGCCTGCCCCAGGGGGGCCTGAGGCTTCTCATGCGCTTCTTTGTATCTCAGCTCCCGCAACACGCAACACGCAAAGCCCCCGCCTTGTGGGTCTAGGCAACAAAGAACAGACAAGCTGCCCCTTTTCCTTGACCCCCTCCAGCTCCGCCTGAACTCTCCTGTCTGTGTTTTGCCCACTTATGGAACTCCACCTGCTGTTTTCCTTGTTTAATTAAAATACCCCAAAGGATCTGAAAAGCTCAGATCATGAACTCGCCCGTCTTTCAAAGGTGCGTTAGGCCGTCTTCACGTCCGTGTGCTCTGCCCCAGCTCTGTGGACGCAGCCTGCACACGCCCCAGCCCCCTCCTCACCTGTGGGGTTCTGGCTCACGGGTCCCAACTCCCCGAGCAGGCTCCTTTTCCAGTGCCCGCCACACGCTGAGGTGCGTGTGCATGCACGCTCATTCTCCAAGGAGCTCACAAGACACGACACGGGGCGTCAACGGCCCAGATCCCCGGGAAGCCCGCCTGCGTTGTCGGGGTTCCTGACACACAAGTGGGGTCACAGGACCACAGGTGAGATGCCCGACTGTCCCCCTCTTCCTTCTGCACTTACACTCTGGGGCCTGATTCGGTGGCTTTGGATGAGTTACACGCTCTCCCTAAACTTCAGTGTCCTCATTGGTGATCAGAACAAGCGGATGATCCCTAAGGTTCTTCATCTCAGACCCTCGCATTCCATGGTTACGTAATAAAGACAACTAACTGGTGTATGTTCTCCAGCACAGGCCAGTCTGTGGTTGATGCTATTGGCAAACTCCTTTACGCTTTCCTTACACAACCAGAATAAACATCAGGAGGCACACTCTAGGAACCGTACTGCTGGTTTAATGGCTGTGATACGACTTCTCCCTCTCCCCCCAAAGACACACAAAATTACCTATACATCACATCCATGATTTACGAGGAATCACAGAAACTACAAATCTCTAAGGAAACCATATTTTCAGATGCAAATAAACTAGATGTGAATCAGGTTTTTCTCCAAGCAGCACTGCAGTGAAAGAATTACTTTATAACTGTCAGACATCCCACTTAAAATGCACTTAATCGTTTTGAAATTACAGCTCATGTCACAAAACTGGGCACTTGCAAAGCACATAACATTATTGGTAATTCCTCAGAGGAAAAAAAAAAGCTCTTAGATCATTCAAAGAAATCCAAGGTCTAACAACTCAGGTGCCCTCTTCAGGTCTTGGTTTCCTCACCTGTAAAATTAGATTCAATTAAATTAAGGTAATCTTTAAGAATTCCTTCAACTCTAGTCCTGAAAACAAAAACGTGCACACTAGAAAAGAATAGCTCTAGCAACCTAGTTCATGGTCAAATCATGTTATTATGTAATGGGTCTCCTCAAACTTTCTCGAAGCCCATGATTGTTTCAGAGGGGTGTCTCCTGCAGGGCTTCTTGCCGTCTTTGCTGGGGTGCGTGTGTGCGCGCACGTGTGTGGCTGTGTGTACACCCACACGCATGCTTTCACACACTGCGGGATATTTAGCAGCTCTCTGGCCTCTAACAGCTAGATGCCAGCACTATAGCTACCCCCACGTTTTGACCGGCAAAAACCTCTTCAGACATCTGAGTGGGAAAAATCGCTCCCGGGTGAGAGCCACTGGTCTACACAAGAGTATAAGGGAACAGAAAGGTTTACAATATGGAAAGGCAGCCCAAAAAAATTGCACTTCTACCAACATTATCAGAAGTTACCTGCCCAAAACATCTGTAATGTGTTCACATCCTTCTAACTGGTACAGGCTGTAAGAAGGTAGGAAGAAAAATCCTAGGAAGTCAATATACTGATACGTGTTTCTTTTTACATGAACCGCATGATCACACTGCTCACATATTCTGCAAAAGTTCTGTTAAGTAAAGGTCTGTACTGCAGAGCAGGACATAAATCCACCCATCGCAAGACCTACCACGCACACCGATTAAAGGTGATGTCCAAGCAGCACACAGCTGGTCAGGAACATACCAGGCGCCGAGGTCTAAGGAACACCGGTGTAATGTGCAGCACAGCCTGGGGGGATGGGGGGACCCCAGGAAAGTGCACAGCAGACGGCATGTGACATCACAAGACCAGTCCCCTCGATCATCCAACAATGCCGAGGGACGGCTGTGACGATCCCCACCCAGCCCCACCTCTGCCGGTTCACATCATCTGTACTCCAGGCATTTTGGGCTAAGCGTGGGCTTTACTTCCAATAAGGGAAGGACAGTTCTAGGGTCTCATACTTCAAATGGTTAAAAAGGAGATGTGAGGGAAGGGAGGACTCCTAAACCGTGGGCAGCTGGCAGCCAGACACGGGCACGCAACAGGGCAGCCCCCTCACCTGTCACCACAACAGTGTGGCTGGCAGTGGGGAAAGGTGATGCAGGCTGAAGACGGGACCCTACACAACTTTAGCAGCCCCGCAAATCTTTGAACTGAGTATGATTGTATTGTTATTTCTCAGAAGAAATAACCAGAGAGTCATTAGATCTGCACAAGAACAGAAACTCAAGACCACTGTCCATTCACGTGACATCCTACGTGGCCACCACGCACCTTCCCTCAGCGCCAGACCAGCCGTGCGGGCACGAAAGCATCTGCTGGCAAATGCGGGCACCGACTTTCTAAAGTGCTTCCTTATAGCCCGGAAGGCCCAAAGTGGTGTTCAGGACAGTACATTTATCAATGATTCTATGTAACAAATGAATTCTGTGCAACCCCTACCACGAGTACTTTTCTTACAAAGCAAAATGCTCTGAAGAACTTTCTCAGCAAGTGTCTGAGATGCCAAGCGAATGTGTCACTCGGTGCCCAACGCACACGACTGCAGGCACACTGACACCTTCCCCGGGATCCTGTCCTCGTCCTCGCCGCCCACCCGCCCTCCACCCATGGCCGCTCCCCATCTTCCTGTCCTTTTCCATCCCAGGTCAGGAGCCGGACACCTTCCCCCCACAATGTCCCATCTGGTCATCGCTCATCTTCCCTCTTGTTACCTTACAAGACACTGTGACTGGAACCAAGGTACCAAAAAGAGCGTTAAGTGCCCACCTGTGCTCAGCTGCCCTCTGTGGCTTAGAGAAGTCAGCACGCGCTGCTGCACCTCCGTCCGTGAGAACTCACCTGCTGCACTGTCACTCCTGCCATTCCGGAGCAAAGCGCCTGGGACACAGGAGGCTCTCAACGAACCTAAGTGTCTATAACCCCAAGACGAAACAGCACCCAGCTTAAAAGATGGGGAGAAAACGATCAGGTAATACGTACACCATCTCATAACCCCCACAACTTTTTTAAAGGGCATCCCAAAATCCACGCAAAATTTGAATTTTGCGTCATTTGTGCGGTAAAGTGTTGACAATGAAAAAAAAAGACAGCGTGACAGCTGACCGTTCAGGGTTACTTATTAAAAATGGAGCACTCCACAAAAGAACAACGCATTTTCATTGTTGAGCAATGAAAATTTACTATTTTTAATTATAAACCTGTGTTTTCTATCAAAATTACTTCTTGCGTGAATTTTGGGACACCCTTTATAAAGGTTTATTTTATTGTTTTTGACAGAGACAGAGAGAGAGAGAGAGAAGGTGGTGAGCCCAGAGCCGTCTCCGTAGTTGTATGTCATCAGTTTTTTTGTATATATTTTTATTTGTTTATTTATTTATTTATTGAGAGAGAGAGAGAGAGAGAGAGAGAGAGAGCACGCGTGCACGCGCGAGCGATACAGAGAGAGAACTGAACTGGGGGAGCTCCCAGTTCAGCATATGGTTCCGCATGGGCCGGGGCCGGGATTCGATCCTCGGTCCCCAGCGCTGCAAAGTGAGCCCCTAACCCACTGAGCCATCCCAGTTTCCAATGTCATCAGTTTTTGACATGGTTTCATTCCACGCAGGTGGGCGGGGGCACTGCAGGACCTGGGGCCAAACCAGGGGCCTCCTGCATGGGAAGCTCCCCCCAGTTCAGCGCATGGTTCCGCACGGGCCAGGGCTGGGATTCGATCCTCAGTCTCCAGGGCTGCAAAGCAAGCGCTTCTTAACCCACTGAGCCCTCCCAGCTTCCCCACCACAACTTTTTGAAATTACTGAAGGAATCAAAGTCCAAAGGTCCAACAGAAAGAAGAGAGGCTAACACGAGTAATTTCATGCACGTGCAGGCTCTTCCCACAGAGTCCACACTGCCACCTGGTGAAACCCGGGAGGAAGGGAAACGAACTGAAAGGGCCCCTAACCCCTCACCTTCCCTCCCGCCTCAAACATCCCGAGGCCTGTAACACAGGCACCTTTACTTACCGTATTTTCCGGTGTATGGGGTAGTCTTATACAGCGAATATATGCCTAAACCTATGTTTTAACTGTAAAATTAGGGGGTCGTCTTATACGCCGGAAAATACGGTACAGCCACACAGGCAGGAAACCGCAGGCTTGGACCTGGTGTTGTACAAGGTCAAGGCCTGCGTGTGTCAGCACCCCTCCTGGTCTTTCTGCTTCCCCACGGCACTGACAGTGCTCCGGGTGGTGACGACTGTGTCCTCCCGGGTCAGGCGGGTGAGAGCCCTGCCTCCCTCAGGCTCAGACACCACAGCACCGCAGCGCCAAGCACCCTGCCGGAAGCTCTCCCGCCAAGGGCGCGCCCAAACCCCACGCGCAGGACGGAGGGGCGGCACGGGGCAGTGCAGGGCATGGGGCTGCCGTCCCCGCTCTGCAGCGAGTCCTCCTGCTGGTGCCCCCTCCACACTCAGCGCTGGGCCTCGGGCGCCAGGAGGCTGGTGTCTCTCCCCAGACCTCACGCTCCACCCTCGAGTCCAAAACGTCTGTCTGAGAAGGACTTTCTTCTTCAAGTGCCAGGAGTGCACTGTCTTCAGAGACTCGCTCAAAGTCTGATTGTTTCAAATGCTTTTTCATTAAGTCTGAAATTTTAAATGCTTCATTTTTAACTCACTTCAGAGATGCAGAAACAGCAGTTCCTGTGCCCCCTCACGCAGCTCCTGGTCACTTCTCCCGTGAACAAGGCACCATCAGCACCCGCGGAATACTGTTAACCTGGACTCTTCCGCTTTCTCACCAACGTGCCTCTCTGCTTTGGCACTTCACCTAGACCCCCCACATCCTCCCGTCCTCTCCTCTGCCTGCAACAGCTCCCCCATCGCTCTGTCCTGGACTCTGAAGAGCGCTGGTCAGTCACTGCACACAAACGCCCTCCACATGGGGTCACCGGATGCTTTTCCCACAGTCTGAGTGAGGCCGCGTGTTCTGACTCAGCTGTGTGCCCTCCCCCGAAGCCTGAGATCCAGGGGTTCCGGAAGCTTCTCTATCTCATTTCTGGGGATGTTAACCATGACCACTTGGCCACAGTTGTGGCTGTCTATCAGGTTTCTCCACTTTAAAAGTTACTATGTTTTAAATAAATATCTTAAAAGAGATATCTGAGACTCTGTGTGCAAACGTGCTGCTTCTCCTCAAACTCTCACCTACTGACTTTGGCATCCAAACACTGATTCTGCAGCATCGCTGTTGTTTCTGTTCTGTCCTGGTCTAGTGGTGATTTTCTAGTCCCCACCCTGCTTCCTCCTCCATGTATTAGCTGGAATCCTCTGAGTCAGAGCTGCCTTCCTCTCCATTCACTGCCCCACTGTGCACATGCACACACACTTGGGCACTGAGTTAAGACCAGGGCAGCCACCACTTACGCTGCTGCAGCTTGTGGAACATTCAGGCTGAGCTCTTCCAAGAAGCCCCGGCCTCTTCCAAGCCCCCAGAGTCTAGAACTTTAATCAGTGTTCCCTCTGGTGTTTATTATACACCCCTACGCTGTCCTCACAGAAAACCACCCAGGCCGAGGACCCTACTCGCACGCGTCAGTTGTGCCACGTGCCAGGCTGCACACCCTCACCCAGCTACTCCAGCCGCAGCGCCACGCACACATGCTGGGCGCTCTGGATCTCAGTGAGCACTTTCCAGAACACACTCGCTACTCAGGGCCTCTACTAACAAACCCGTTGTGTTCTGAAGAGCCGCCAACCTTCCGTGGCCAGAGGTAAAAACGCCAGGAAGAATGATGACAGGTTTCAGTTAGCTAGACACAGTGTTCTCTAAAACACAAAGCACATTTTTCTGGTATCCTGAGAGGGCAAGGAGATTCCAAACTCGGAAACAACCTGGGGGCATTTTGCCCAAGAGAAGGATACAAGAGCCATGGTTGCACACTCGATCCAAAGAGGCGTGAGCAGCCCTGGGGAAGGAAGGTACTGTAACAAAGACGCTGCTCTGATGCCCCCTGCTCACCTGCCGGGCACCAACCTGCCATCCACGCAAAATGACAGGGCAGAGCCGTGACGGGGCTGAGGCTGGCTGACCTGGCAGGTGGCCTAGGACAACTGCTAACGAGGTACCAGTTAGAGCAGGGGTGTCCAGCCTTGTGGATGCCCTGGGCCACAGTAGAAGAACTATCCTGGGCCACACATAAAATACACTAACACCAATGATAGCTGATGAGCTAAAAAAAATTTTAAAGTTGCAGAAACAACTGGTTTTTGCAGGAAAGCAATACTGATGGGAGATAGTCCGCTAGCTGTATTTCTTAATCTGAATGTAACTGGTCTAATGAAGAGTGACAGATGTTCAGAAATCAGTTTCAGCCCTAGTTTTTTTAATCAATCTGTAGAATGACGTAACAAAGAACAGCCTTCAGTCCCAGGTTTCCTACATTCCACTCAATATGGTGGAGGAGTAAATATTGGAACCAGCTAAACAAACACTTGGAGGGGCAAAAGACAGAGTTATTTGGGTCTTCAAATGCACACATATAAAGCAAATTCACGGTTTAACCATTTTAGTGCGACTGACCGATGTATCGGCTTTTGCATCTTGGGCAAAAAGCGCAGCGGCCCGATATATCGGCTCCTACATAGACCACAGTTAAAAACACTATAACTTCTTATATTTTTTCTTGTATGATGTATGACTGAAATAATTACATTTCTTTTGCAGACGATGTAATAGTATTATTAACTAATTCAATTTATATAAAACTAAAAAGAAACATACAGATACTAAAACAGTAACTCCATAACGTTTTCTTCCTAAGGGGACACATTTTATTGAATGACCCTTCGCGTTCGTTGCTCGCGAGCACCGCTGGCAGGAGGCAGCACTAAGAGTGTTAAAAGCTGAAGTTCTGTAGGGACGCGTGGTGCTCCGGTTGCACCCCATCGGAACAGAGAAGAAAGGAGCGTCCTTCATGGCTGCGGGGCACTGACTGAGCACCACTGGGAGGCGTCTGCAGGAGGGCCACACAGCTCCGTGACGCTCAGTTTCAGAGGCTGTGTTCTGTGCCGCCTGCGTGGCCACGTGCTCCATGGGGCACAGCAGACGCCCGGTGCTGCTGCTGTGAGGCTCTCTGGAGAGCGGAACCCCAGGCCCTACAGGGAGCCACCTGCTCCCCCCGGGAGCGGCCATCACTCCTGCTGCTGCTGCGCGAAAAGCTGCCCACACCTCTGTCCAGGAGACGGCAACGCACTTAAAACCACAGGCTGGAACTGAGAACGAGCGTGTCTCTGAAGCAGATTACAGCGCATCTGACTTCCGACACTAATTCAGCAACTTCTCCAAGTGTCTTTCAAGAACCTTGTTCTTACAACTGCATTAAATCCATCAATTACAAAAAATACATTGAAAACTTACCCCAATGCTTAACTGTCCTTAATAAAAATAAGCTACAGCCGTGTGATCTCAGTATTTATGCACATCCCAAACTTACAATTTAGTAACTAAAGCTTCAAGAAGATACAAACATATCAATCGTCATATTCATTCTACAGGGATGAAGTATTATCTCATTCGGGAATGACATACAGTCAATCAAGACCACAACCTTCCCTTCAACAGCAGCTAGAAAATACCCTTTTCTTTGGCAGGAACATGGGTGAAGACTAACCACGGAAATCTTCATCGTAGAACAAGAGTGTCCTACTCAACAAGTGACCCATCTTCTGAAAGAACCAGCAAATTCAATCCCTAATTTTTACGAAAAGCACAAAACTCTAAATAATATTCATTAATAGTTTAACTTACTTGTGCAGAAGAAGAGAACTAGCTTCATTCAACCTTTTCAACTCCTGAACATAATGAATCAATGCCCTTCTCACCTAGGTTTTGGCAAAATGGAACCACCTACAGAGTTAAGACAATCATGAGCATGCTCAAAGTAGAGACGTGATAGGGCAGAGCGACAGCACACAGCGACCCCCACCCCCGACCATCCAGACAAGGGGCCGGCAGCCGGCTCTCCACGAGGCACTGAGCTTCTGAAAAGCCCACACGAGGCTGGCAGGGCCTGGTTGGAGCCCCAGCCCCATCTGGGGACAGCTGCACTCGTGAGAGAGGAAACCCAGTCCTTGGGGGGGGGGGGACGGGACAGACAGACCAACAGACAGATCATGGGCTCTCACTTCTGTTCCTTATCACGGAGGATGAGGGTTCAAACCTACACACGTTCAAGGGTCTACTAAAGGCAAGACTGCCCCCACACTAGATGTAATAAGCTGAAAATAAGACAGATAAATACCGAAAATGTACAAAATGTGTCCGGGTTTCGTGCAAAGGGTTTGGAGAGCGGCTGTGATGAGACCTCTCGTGAAGGGGGAGCCGGTTGCAGTGGACGCTAAGGAATGAACAGGAAGACCCGGGGGGATGTGCAGCCCGCGACCTTCACAGAAACCTATAGCTGCCGCCAAGGTGTGGACACACGTTTCTTGAGGAAATACATCATTTGGAAACGTTATGTCACAGAACCACCTTTCACGTTTAGTAACAGACAGCAAACACTGAAGACCCCGAAGTGCTACAGTAAGTCTGCACAACTGCCTTCACAACACAATTCCACATTCATTTGATCACAGAACCTTCTCTGCTTTGGCTTGTCGTCCCTGTTTAGAGTCACTGAATGTCTAGCTTTCAACAGGGTTTTCTCACCATCACGTGTGAGGACTGATGCTTCTTCCGAGGAGCGTGGGATGGGGTGTTCTCTGTTACCCTAAAGGAGGTTGTGGGTCATTGTCTTTCTTTTTCTAGTAATTAAAGCTAACTCCAAATGTGTCTAAGTGTCCATGATAAACCGTCTGAGTTAGTAAGCAAGAGGCTAACGAGTTATGCACTTGCCACCTTACAGCTCCTGCAGTTACAAATGCCATGGGGAATGCGAACACTGGGACCCCTCGCCTTTCCAAAGTTCACCTCACACCACTGCACTTCTACCGACGACCCACCTCAGCATTTGACGACGTGTAGAAGCCAGAGGGCTGCACTTATGTGGAGGAAGGCGCAAGGTGTCCAGCGTCTGCCTCCCAGCGGCTGTCACGCAGGCAGCAGTCCCGCGCCGTGTCCGCGAGCACGGGAGCCCCATCTGCACAACGTGTGCGTCACTAGGACGGTCCCGCGGTGTCATGCAGCCCCACGGAGCTTGTACGGTGTGCGCCTGGCCTCACGCTGGTCATGAGTTCCGATCATGGAGTGTGACGTAGACGCATGTGCAGCCACTGCTGGTGTGTCACACGCAGACAGCAGCAGCCTTCACGGCCGCCTCAGTGACTCCTGGCTCAGCGAGCAGCAACGCGGTCTCCAGGTGACACCAGTAACGGATGCAAAGTGTCGCCTGACTAGACTGATGGGTGTGCAAAGTGTGGCGTTCCATTAAATTACCTTATATGAGAGGTCTTTGTAATAAATAAAACCACACGAGGCACGCATTACTTCTACTTTACGAAGGCTGCGTATTCACATCACTCACATAGCCAGTGCTGTTTTAGGTTTCATGGGTTATTTGGTAGGTTTCTGGGATGGCTCAAAAATGTTTCTGTGGAAGTTAACGGTTGTCGCTTTGTTGTTTTGCGCCCTCTCGAATTCCGAAACGTGTCACAGGCTCACGCTCCTTACACAGGGCTGGCGTGTGCGGGGCTTCAGAGTCATCACTTTCTCATAAGAAGGAAAAAGTGCCCTTATTCACAGGTAAGTGAACAGGCCTAGAGAGGCCCCAAGGATAAGGTGACCAGATGTTAACACTGGTAAAACGGGACACCATTGACTGGGGGTGAGGGGGGTTCTTGATTAAAAATTTGATCTATCTCCTGCCATTCCCTAGCTTGTCGTGCATTCTTTCCAAAAATCGGGACTTTTTTAAAACGGCGCGGGACGCGGGACAAATTGTTAAAAAGCGGGACGTCTGGTCACCCTACCCGTGGAGGCTTCCCGTGGACCACAACCTGCCCAGCAGAAGTGAGGTGCACCCTTTCCAACCAACCAGCCTTCCTTCCTATAAACCACCAGCCAGGGTCACGCTTCCGCATCCGCATCGCAGAGAATCCGCACACACACACGCTGCCCACATCTCTCAAGCAGCCCCACACAAATCCCTCAAATGCACACGCTCTTCAGACATACCTTAACACCAACAAAACACACGGCTACACCACTCAGATACACCCGAGTTCCTAAACCCACCCAAAGCCACACAGTCACGCACCTTCCTGTCGTTGACCTAGAGAAGCTGCCGACACCTAACACACTGTATGTAACCCAATCACACCTTTAGAAATACAAAGCCAGACTCCACCCACACCCCAAAGCACACACTCCTGCTCTACCACTCCCACCACCAAAGAGCAGGCTGGTTTCCAATATCATCTGCACAAAGTCTTCAGTTCTCCCTCAGTAAATACAGCACGTTTTACATTACATCCCAGGTAATCACCTGTCTGATGACTGGAAGTTTGTCCTGTTTGACCACCTTGATCCAATCCTCGCTCCTTCTTTAAGAGTTAGGGATTGAGGAGTGGTTTAGCTCTGGGTGGTGGGGTTCAGGGTCCCTAGTGAAGGGGAAGCAAGATGTTGGCTGGGGCGGCAATGACCTGAAGGCTTGTGGGGCTTGGAGGCCTCGCCCTCAGGGTGGCTCCTGCCTGGTTGCTGGCAGCCGCTCACCGTGTGAGCTGCCCCTGAAGGCTTTGTTAAGTGTCCCCATCACGTCCCCCGTGTCCAGAGAACAGCAGTGAGGGTAAGTGCAGCCCACAGGCAAAGAGAAGAGAATGGCTCCCTAACTTGGTGGTAGTTTTTAGCTAACACTGCTGAGCGGTGTATCTGAAAGATCCTAAGAGTTCTCATCACAGGAAAAAGAAACACATTCTCCTTTTTTCTGTAACTATATAAGGTGATGAATGTTAATCATTTCACAATACATGTAAGTCAAGTCATTACACTGTACACTTTAAACTTACACAGTGCTGTATGTCAAGTATTGCTCAACAAAAATTGGAAAGGCAAAAAGGTGGGAGACAATATTTGTTTCACATTGCCATTTTGGGGATAATTTGTTATACAGCAAGAGATAACACGTAACATACGTGGCCAATGATCTGATGGCAAAAATTTCCCACAGGTAACACCTTTCCCAAATATGCATTCTACCGGATACAGAAAACAGTCTAGAAAAGTGGTTACATGTTCCAAGGATGATACAGCTACTGCTTTGTACAAAACTCTCTGATCGTCTGTACTCTAGATGGAATAATGGTTAACCTGAGGAAGCCAGAACCCAGCGCCAACCTCCCCGTCAGCTCTTCAGACTTCCATCAAATATTGTCAAAAATACTTGCTGTATTTCTTTGGACCAGGGGTCAGCAAACTTTTTCTGTGAAAGGCCAGACGGAAACTATCTGGGATTTGTAGGCCAAGAGGCAACATCAAGATTACGTCGACACTCACAACCAACCATTTACAGAGGTAAAAACCACTGAGCTCCCAGCCCCAGCAAGTACAGAGCCCGCCTCCCAAAGCCTATAGATGGCCCACTGGCTGTCTGGAATGAGGCTGGTCCTTCAGTCAATCAGCCCTCAGAACAACAGCATGACGGTCAGGGGGCCCCAGCACCAGGCCCTCCCCCTCAGACGGCGGGCCTCATCCTCTGCCCAGCATTTATCTTCACTGAGATTTGGGTTCCACACGGAGCTAGTTTTATGACATCCGAATCCTCTGAACGGCAAAAATCCGTGACTAACACATACTTCAAACAGATATGAAGAAGCCTAAAATAATTCTGTCTACATAAATGACATTAGGTAGTAGGTAAGCAGTGCTCTTATAAACCACCCCCCCACCCCCCAAAAAAGAGAAAATGAAGAGAAATTAAAGTCCGGAAAATACTCCATTTGCTTAGGTTCTCATACCAGGAAATTCTCAAAGAAGTCAATGTTTCGTCTGTCTCTGAAATCACAGACCCATTAACCTTCTCAGAGTTCTTCCCCACTCCTTACAAACAAAAGCTTCCTGTTCAGTGTTCTCTTAGGTGAAAGTATCACCCAAAGCACTTGAAACCCGTCTGCTGGGCCAAGCAATGACCTGCAGGACAAATAACAAGGTCAAGCTGCGTCGGGCGCAGGTGGTGGCCGGGCAGCACCCGCGTGATGAGCGACACAGCTGTGAGCTCAGCTGGCTCCGTGTCCCTGGCTCAGTGGCACACAGGACGTGACATGCAAGGACCCAATGTACTGAGACACTGTTTTAAAGTCTTTAATATTTCAGACATACTTACCATAAAGCTGTGAAAAAACATAAGCAAAATACTTTAAAAATAGAAAAATATTAAGTACCTTAGGAGACACCTCAATGTTCTAACAAAACGTAAATGTGTTTAATAAGTTTGTGTTGGGCCAGGGCTAACCATCTCCTCGCCAATAAATCTATTCCATGCATTCCTTTACTGGGGACTGAAGAGAAGGTCTAAACGCTTCAGATAAAAAGTGGACATGAAACTAATGTTTAAGGGGGCTGATTAGGTACTCAAAAATCTAACCATTATTCTCTCTCCACTGTGTTCCCCAAGGAGTGAATGAAGTAGTTTGCAAAAAATTTAAAAAAAAATTTTTTTAAAGATTGATTTGTTTTGAGAGGAGAGAGAGAGAGAAGGGGGAGGGCCTAGAGCAGTCGCCACAGTTGCACATCATTGGTTGTGACGTGGTTTCACTCCACACAGGTGGGTGTGGGGAGGGAACTGAACTGGGCGCCTCCTGCATGGAAGGTGAGAACCGTCATCGCCATCCCAGCATTACCAGTTGCACCACAGTTCAGCACATGGGTTTTCACAGGCCAGGAATGGAACCCTAGACCTTGCTGTTGTGAGGCAAGTGCTCAACCTGCTGAGCTATTCCAGCATCGCCTTGATTCTTGAGAAGGGAGTTCCGGGGTAAATAGACTAACTATTCTCTGTAATCGTCCCTTAATATCAGTGTTTGGGGAGGGATGCAATTTTGGGGAGAAGCTCAATGAAATGATGAGGACCCAGAGACCAGCAACCCGACAAGAGGGAGGTGCGGGGGCAGCACCAGCATGGGGTGCCCGCCCCCGGCACAGGCCCCCGTGGGGGCTGCAGTCAGCCTGGTGTCTTATGATCGGGAGAGCCCGCCTCAGCCTAAGTGCTGCGCTGACCCTCACGTTCTACATGACAGGCCACGTGAGGGGATCTTCGGCTGGAAAACTGTCCAAAGAGGTGCCCCAGGATTACAAAAGGGTCCTAGGGGTGCTGCCGCCAGGAACGCTCTGCTCTGGCTTCGTGTGCCCTCTGGGGAGTTTCACCACGAAATAGTCTTGGGCTTCCTGCGAGGTCAGCCCTGAGCAAACAACACTTTAGTCCCTAGGGAATTCAAAACCGGAATAACTAAAGAGAAAAAGCCAGCGATGACTATCTTTCCTCAGCTGTGAGGTAAGTCCAGACAAAAAGGAACAGCAGGTAACCACGCAACTTGCTGGTTCTTCCCACTTGCGTGTAGTCCAATTTCTCGTGCTTCACAGATGACAAACGTGCGGTGCAGACACTCAGCACCGTGCGGACGGGGTCCCTGTCAGCGCCTCCTAACTCCTGGGCACAGCAGGCTCGTGCCCTTAATCCCACAGCACTACCTTCCCCGTAAAACTCCCACAGCAGTCAGAGAAAGCAGTGCTCACAGACATGTGAGAACACGCTCCCAAGTATCAGAAGCCTGTCCTAAGACTCCTGTGCTAATAAGCATAGAAGAATTAATGAAATGGTTTACCCGCCAATTTTGAATTTAAAAAGGATTATCTTCATCTCTGAAAAAATAAAGCCACACAGAAAAGTCCTGACTACCTAATTCCTGTCAGTCAACACACTGCTCTCCCATTCGGTACCAATTCCTCTAAAAGAGAAGCGCTAGTTAAACCACTACTGCTCTGCTTTCCCCTCCATGGCTTCTCACGCTCACTCACTCATTACCATCCATGCTGCAAAGCCTGGGGGGGGAGGGGGTGTGGGAAGACCCAGCCCATGTCCACCCCCACACACCCCCAGAACAGACATGGCAGAGCCCATGAGGCTCCAGGGTCCCCACAACTGCACTCCAGCTCCTTCCCAACGCTCTCACTTTAACATCTATCCTGACGCCAACCTGCTCTTTTAAAATGCAACTCCGACCCCTCCTCCAAGACTGCCAACGTCTTCAACACATGCTGTGAAAATCCAAAGTCACAGTGTAGCACCCATCTAAGGCTGCCTTTTCCCAGACCGACCACCACACCCTGGACAAACAGGGTGGCTGTGGACGACCCACACTGACTGAACCTACGACAACCACACTGCCTTCCACCCTCACCCTCCCCAGCTCAAAGCCTGCCCTGACTTCCTGTCCACCACAGAAGCCTGGTTTCCTCTCCGCTCTCTGCTCAAGCGATTCTATAGACACATGCGGCTAATGGAGTTCTTATCCAGCTGCCTTGCACATTCGTTCGTTCATCCATGCGTCCCTCCATCTGTCCATTCAAAACACGCCGTGTCCCCATTATGCAGCCCTGCTCTTAAAGGAGACTGGTCTGGGGACACCAGGATAGCTCAGCAGTTGAGCGCTTGCCTCACAACCATGAGGTCCAGGGTTCCATTCCTGGCCCCTGAAATCCCACATGCTGAACTACAGTGCAAGTGGTAACTGCTGGGATGGCTCAGCCTAGAAGTTTCTCGCCTCTCGCCTGCCTGTCTCTGTCTCACTGTCTCTGTCTCCCCTTCTCTCAAAAACAATAAAAATTAATCTCTAAAAAAGAGAGAGCGTACCTGGTCTGTACAGTGGACAAATCAGCAGGTAAGCGTCCGCACAGACAAAAAACCACGGTTGCGGGCAGTGCTCCGGAGGACGGAGCACCAGGGGCATGTTTATTCAGACAAAGTGGCTTTGGGCTGCGAAGTCAACCAGGGGTGGGGATGGGGGGATTCGAGGGCTGCAGCCTCAGCTGCGGGACCCGAGCTGCAGGAAGCCAGACGGCACTACTGTCAGGCGTCTGGACTCAGCTCCGTCAAGTGCAGTCTGTCTACTAGCGTGCTGCTCAGTCAAAGAGCAAAACTCACCTGTGAATGGAAGTTGTGCACCAATAGGAAGGTGCTGAACTGTCACACAGATTGCACGGGAGCGGCTCCAGAGGCAGGTAGCCTGCAGCCAGTCCTTCTCGACATAGTCCCCTGCCTCACCCACCTCCCCCTCAGACCACTGATGCTCTGGTCCCAACAGAGTCACTGACTCAATGGTCTGAGATGGGCTCACAGGAGACTCACGTGAAGGGGGGCAGAGAGCTGTGGTTCCTCAGAGCCCCCTTAAGCCTGGACTCTGTCCCTGCTGGAACCTCCTAGACTAAGGTGACCAGACGTCCCGCTTTTGGCGGGACAGTCCCGAATTTTAACAATTGGTCCCGCGTCCCGTGGCGTTTTAAAAAAGTCCCGATGTTTGGAAAGAATGCACGACAAGCTAGGGAACGGTGGGAGATAGACCCAATTTTTAATCAAGAACCCCCTCCCCCCCCCGGTCAATGGTGTCCCGCTTTACCAATGTTAAAATCTGGTCACCTTATCCTAGACTCAACCCAAACGCCGGGGCCCCAAACACATCTGAGCAGCTAAATCCCAGGAAAAGCACTCTTTTCCCCGCTCTTTCAAACAAACAAGCTGGTATCAAAAATAAAGGGGAAGTGGAGAGAGGCTGTCAAGTTGGAATATGAAAACCACCCAAACAGCCATATAGTTTGTGGGAGAGGGACAGAGTCCTCGGGGGCAGACCGCACGGAAGAGGATGGACTTCTGTCCAAGAGAGGAGCACCCCCCTCACCAGCAAAACAGGGAAAAGAACAGGGGAAGGGAACCACTGGCCTCGTGTCTCCTGGCCCCTGTGTCCCGGGCAAAAAGCTCTGGGACACCCATTGAGGAGACGCCAGTCAGCAGGGAGCTGAGGAGCTGGAGGGAACGACTGCACTCAAACCAGCTCCTGGAGCTGCTGGCAGCAGCAGCAGCAGCTGTAACTCAGCACGAGTCAACACAGGCCAACATGCGACCCCGAGAACGGACTGTAATCTAAGCAGACGATGGCTGTAGCTGTGCTGTGATGTAAGAAAATGCCAGTTAACGTCATCTGCAATCACAGGACTCCACCCCTAACACTGTTTATACACAAGGTCAATGCTTACAACAATTCAAAACGCATCTTAAGAATGATTTCAGAGTTTACTGGCTACTTTGGGGGTCACCTGTGCCTCTCTCTGCAGAATTAGGTCAACGTGCAAAGTACAAGGGAGATTTTGTCCATTAAGTAGGCAGTTTACCTGTAAAAATAAATTAGGATTTTTACTGAAATTTATCTCAAAAGATGCAATGCAACTTCCATGCTCTCAATTTTAAAACTCAACTTATTCTAAGAACAATTACAAGCAGCACAATGAGCAAAATTAGCTCCATCCAAGAACCTTCCTTTCTTGGATGAACCGGGGCCACCTGCACGCAGCTCAGCCCTTCTGTGCCCTTGCTCACCAGCGCCAGCGCCAGCGGCGGCAGCAACATGCCCACCCAACACCCAGCCTCCCCCAGCTCCCCTGACCCGAGTCCACAGAGCGGATGCTGACGTTCTTCGCATCCTCACTTCCCGTCAGCTAAAAGCTGCACACCTGGCACTGTGTCTACATGAGGTCACACACGTGGAGCTGTCAGCTTAACGTGCAGTGTCTTTAAGGAGAGTCATGAACGGATGAACAAACTAAAAAACAGTGTCTGCACAGCAAATGCCATTTGTCTTCAAGTTCCCACAAATTTCAAACATACAACTGTTTTGGGGGGAAGCTGGCGAAGGATGGCTCAGCGGGTTGAGCGCTCGCTTTGCAGCCCTGGGGACCAAGGATTGAGTGCCAGCCCCGGCCCGTGTGGACCCATGTGCTGAACTGGGGTGAGCTTCCCATGTGGGAGGCCCCCGGACCAGTTCCTACCCTGCACGGCTCCTGCCCACCTATGTGGAACGAAATCATGTAGAAAACTGATGACGTGCAACTATGGAGACGGCTCTGGGCCCTCCCCCTTCTCTCTGTTTCTCTCTGTCAAAATAAATAAAATAAATCTTTAAAAAAAACCCAAAAAACTGTTTTGTTTTTTTTTGTTGTTTTTTTTTTTATCTTTTCACATTTATAGAGAGAAATTATCTTTTTTTTGTCTTCAGTGCATAGTTATCTCCACTTTACTTTTTGACAGATAGAGAGAGAGACAGAGACAGAGACAGCTAGAGAACCGAACTGTGGGAACTCCCCAGTTCAGCATGTGGGTCCTGCCTGGGCCGGAGCCGGGATTCGATCCTCGGTCCT
>PVKE010028435.1:0-20938 GCA_004027555.1 Craseonycteris thonglongyai | reverse complement strand
CTCAAAGTCTGTTCAGAAATGTAAGTCAGACTGGAACATCCTGTAGATTAAAGCTTTGATACTAGGTTGAAGTGTCTTCCAACAACAGGGAAGAAGGGATGAATTATTCAAGTGCTGGGACTATTAAGTTAGCTAATATTGTGGGTGGGGGCTGCAAAGGAATCTCACCTCACCTTACCTTTCATCAAAAATCAAAATAAACTTCTAATAGATTAAAATGAAGTATTTTGAAATTTCACAAATAGAAGAATATAGAAATGAGTATTTATTAAACCTCTAGGGATAGGAAGACTTTCTAGCTTAGAAACAATATAAGAAAAGTATGTCAGGAAGCCGGGATGGCTCAGCAGGTTAAGCACTCACTTTGCAGCCCTGAGGACTGAGGATCAAATCCCAGCCCCAACCAATGTGGACCTACATGCTGAACAGGGGTGTGCTTCCCATGCAAGAGGCCTCCAGTTCGGTTCTCACACCCCGGTTCAGCCCCTGGCTTGATGGGGGCATGCCTCTCATGCTGGAGGCCCCCAGCCCAGTTTCCACCCTGCACAGCCCCTGCCCACCTGTGTAGAATAAAGCCATGTTGACAACTGATGATGTACAACTATGGAGACTGCTCTGGGCCCTCCCGCTTCTCTCTCTCTCTCTCTCTCTCTCTCTCTGTCAAAAACAATAAATCTTAAAAAAAAAAAAAAAGTATGTCAAATTTGACCACTTATGGATTTTTTAAATTTTGGCTGGTGATTTACTGAAGTATACTTCAAATGCATTTAACTATCCATTTAAAGTTTTGACAGATGTATTCATGAAACCATCACAGTCAAGATACAAAAGACTTTCAACACCCCCCAAAAGTTTTCTAATACCCTTTTGCAGTTCATCTTTTTCTCTCTTCTGGCTTCATGCAACTGCTTATTAGCTTTCTGTGACTATAGATTTGTTTGCATTTAGACAGTCATTATACATTCTGTACCGTTTTGAGTCTGACACTTTTTTACTCAGCATAATGATTTTTGGATTCATGTATGTATCAATAGTCTGTTTCTTTTCATTGCTTTATTTCTAAGTAGTACTTTATTCTATGAGTATAACATAAAATAAAAACTAAAAAGTATCTCAAGAAAAGAATTGAAAAGCAGAAATTAAGCCAGAAAAGCATCTTTGATGATTAAAACCATGAGTTTATAGTTCTTTTCTATGAAGAGCTCTATATCAAGCTTGTCCAACCAAAGCCTGCTGGCACATGTGACCCATGATGGCCTTGAATGTGGCCCAACACAGATTCATAAACTTTCCTTAAAATATTATGAGATTTTTTTTTTCTTTTTTTC
The DNA here is from genome assembly GCA_004027555.1 of Craseonycteris thonglongyai. Lineage (NCBI taxonomy): Eukaryota > Metazoa > Chordata > Mammalia > Chiroptera > Craseonycteridae > Craseonycteris > Craseonycteris thonglongyai. The sequence continues at coordinate 19,610 of PVKE010028435.1, read as the reverse complement.
TCATCAGCTATCTTTAGTGTTAGTATATTTTTCTGTGTGGCCCAAGACAATTCTTCCATTGTGGCCCAGGGAAACCAAAAGATTGGACACCTCTGCTCTGTATTTATTAACATGAAAACAGGGAAGCTGGGATGACTCAGCATGTTAAGCGTTCGCTTTGCAGCTCCAGAGCCCGAGGATCAAATCCCGGCCCCAGCCCATGCGGACCCATATGCTGAACTGGGGTGTGCCCCCAGTTCAGTTCTTACCGGGGCCTATGTGGGAGGTTCCCGACCCAGTTCCAGCCCTGCGCAGCCCCTCGCCCACCTGTTGAATGAAACTCTATGGAAAACTAATGCTGTCGACTATGGAGACTGCTCTGGGCCCTCCCCCTTCTCTCTATCTCTCTTTGTCTGTCTCTGTCTCTCTCTTTCAAAAAACAATAAAAATAAATCTTTAAGCATGAAAATACTGAGTTCCATCCCAAGTCAGGGGTAGGGTATTCAGAGAACCTGAGGTTAGTTAACATACAGGCATACTGTATTTTCTGGCGTATAAGATGACCCCCTAATTTTACAGTTAAAACATAGGTTTAGGCCTATATTCGCTGTATAAGACTACCCCCCACGTCCGAGACTGTAGTCTTATACAGCGAATATAGGCCTAAACCTATGTTTTAACTGTAAAATTAGGGGGTCATCTTATACGCCCAGTCGTCTTATACGCCGGAAAATACGGTACCTTGTTTTACTGTGCTTCACAGATGTTGCATTTTTTTATAAGCTGAAGACAAGCCCCTGTAGCAGGTAAAGGATTTTAACTCACTTTATTGCTATACTCGCAATTGTGGTGGTGGACTGGAACTGAAATCGCATTATCTCTGAGGTATGCATATATGTAGAAGTACATCAAAAACAGCCTCACGCTACCATGTATACTAGTAAATTAACAAAGAGTAAATAAAAGGCACTGTTGGTAGAGGAGAAATGGAAAAAATACTGAATGTCCACCCATAGGGGTGACCTTAGAGGGGAGTGGGATGCAGTCTTTGTAAGTTTTCACAGTAGTTTGGAACAACATAAAAGCTAACAGTAAATTTTAAAAACAAGATATGGAACTATAAAAATAAATATGATTACCCAGTGCCTAAAAAAGGATAGGAAAAAAAGACTAGAAGAAAAAGTTCTAAAGTGTTAGCTATAGTTGGATTTAGGTGGTGGGACTTCGCATTACTTTTTAAACTTTCTCTATTGTACTTTTGTATCTTTTTTTAAATTTTAAATTAATGAATATATTTTATAATGAAATATTAAATGTTAAACCTTTTCCCCTGACATCAGAAATAAGATGGGGATGCTTACTTTTGCCACATCTATTCAACGTAGCAGTGGAAGCTCTAGCCAGAGCAATTAATCCTTTCCAATTTAGAAAGGAAGAAGTAGGGGAAGCCGGGATGGCTCAGTGGGTTAAGCGCTCACTTTGCAGCACCGGGGACCAGGGATCGAATCCCAACCCCGGCCCGTGCGGAACCATATGCTGAACTGGGAGCTCCCCCAGTTCAGTTCACTCTCTGTCTCTGTATCTCTCTCTATCTCTCTCTGTCAAAAAACAATAAAAATAAATAAATAAATATTAATAGAAAGGAAGAAGTAAAATTATCTCTGTTCACAGATTATATGATCTTATATGTAGAAAACCCACATATGTAGATTCTACAAAAACCTGTTAGAATTAGTAAATGAATTCACAAAAGTTACAGGATACGAAACACAAAAATCAATTGCATTTTTGTACCCTCTCATTGACCAACTTGAAAAAGATATTAAGAAAACAGTTCCATTTACAATAGCACCAAAAAGAATAAAATACCTAGAAATAAATTTAACCAAAGAGGTAAAAGACTTGTACACTGAAAACTATAAAACATTGCTGAGGGGAAGCCAGGATGGCTTAGCGCAGGTTAAGTGCTTGCTTTGCAGCCCTGGGGACTGAGGATCGAATTCCGGCCCCAGCCCGTGTGGACTCATGCTGAACTGGGGTGTGCTTCCCATTAGGGAGGCCCTCAGGTCAGTTCTCACCCCCTCTCCCCCTGTTCAACCCCTGGCTCGAGGGGGCATTCTTCTCGTGCGAAAGACCCCCAGCCCAGTTCCCACCCTGTGCAGCCCCCGCCCACCTGTATGGAACAAAACCATGTTGAAACTGATGACATACAACTATGGAGACTGCTCTGGGCCCTCCCCCTTCTCTCTGTTTCTCTGAGTCAAAAACAATAAAAATAAATCTTTTTTAAAAATTGCTAAAAGAAATTAAAGAAGACTCAAGTAAATGGTAAGACATCCCATGTTCATGGATTGGAGACTTAATATTGTTCAGATGAAAATACTGTGCACGTAATGCGATGCATGGGTGATGTGATGTGGAGTTGTCCATTGGGAAACTGTCTGATTGTTACCAACCAATGTCACCCCATTAAATTTAACAATAAAATATAATATTAAAAAATAATAATAATAACAAAAAAAATTAAATATGTAATAACTATGGTGTAAAAAAAAAAAAAAGAAAATACTGTGCAAAGCAATCTACAGATTTAATGTAATTCCTTTCAAAATCCCAATGGTATTTTTTGCAAAAATAGAAAAAACCGGGGAAGCCGGGATGGCTCAGTGGGTTAAGTGCTCACTTTGCAGCCCCGGGGACCTGGGATCGAATCCTGGCCCTGGCCCCTGCAGACCCATATGCTGAGCTGGGAGTTCCCCCAGTTCAGTTCTCTCTCTCTCTCTCTCTCTCTCTCTCTCTCTCTCTCTCTCTCTCTCTCTCTCTCTCTCTCTCTCTCTCTCTCTCTCTCTCTGTCAAAAACAATATAAATAAATAAATATTTAAAAAATAGAAAAACCCATCTTGAAGTTCATATGGAATCTGGGGAACTCCTGAAGAGTCAAAATGATCTTTAAAAAAGACCAAAGTTGGAAAAATGGTACTTCCTGATTGTAAAACTTACTACAGAGCTACAGTAATCAGACAACAGTGTAGCATTGGCATAAGTTCAGACATATAGACCGATGGAATAGAATAGAAGGCCTAGAAATAAGCCCTCACATATATGGTTAAATGACTTCGACAAGGGTTTCAAGACCATCTAATGAGGAGAGGACAGTCTTTTCAACAAATGGTGCTAGGACAACTAAATAACCACATGCAAAATAATGAAGTGATATCCTTATGTTATGCCATATACAAAAAAGTTAACTCAATATGGAGCATAGGCCTAAATATAAGAGCCAAAACAAACTCTTAGGAAAAAATGCAGTAGTCACTCCTTGTGACTTTGAATTAGGCAATGATTTCTTAGATATAACACCAAAAGAGAAGACAACAGAAAAAAAACATATTAATGGGACTTCATCAGAATTAAAAACTGCATCAAGGGACAATAGCAAGAAAGTGAAAACAGCCCAAAGAATGGGAGAAAATATTTACAAACCATATATCTGATAAGGGATTAATATCTTAGAAAAAAATCCTGAGATAGTTTTAGTTCACAAGAAGATACACTTGGGGAAAGCCGGGACGGCTCAGCGGGTTGAGCGCTCGCTTTGAGGCCCCGAGGACCGAGGATCGAATCCCAGCTCTGGCCCAGGCGGACCCACATGCTGAACTGGGGAGTTCCCACAGTTTGGTTCTCTAGCTGTCTCTGTCTCTGTCTCTCTCTCTATCTGTCAAAAGTAAAATAATAAATATGCACTGAAGATAAAATAATTACTCTCTATAAATATAAAAAAAAAAAAAAAAAAGAAGATACACTTGTACTTCCTATATCCCTCATATAACTGGGTATTGGACAGCACATCTATAATTGAACCCCAATAAACCAAATACCGTATGTGAAAATAATTGCACTGAAGTTCATCATTCATGTCTGATAGTAGTTGTGAGGGCTGGTATCATGCAAATGGCTTTTCTCACTGATGTTCCCTCTTTTTCTCTTTAGGATTCCACCAGTATTGTTGCTGTCCTTCTGATAGACTTCAGAAGCTCATTACTTCCTCATCTCCCTGTTCATTACCATGGATCAAGCCATTTTCTGATGATTGCCCTTTTCCCCAAATCAAAGATATATCAAGCATTTTACTCAGAGGTAACATCAGTCATTAGTCAGCAAAACTACTACTTTTATTTATTTTTTAGTAGTTTAGATGGTAAGGCAGCATCTCAACATTGACAGTGAGATGATGAGAGGGAGAGTTGTGAGGGAGGGCTGCTTCTCATCCCTTTGGGCCCTGGAGTGGTGCCGTTGCCATTGAGCGGTGAGAACCCAAAGGAACTGAACAAAAGGCTTTTCATCTTCTAAGAAAAATCTTCTTTGTCCCATTAAATTCTAATTATTCATTTTCTTTCAGCTACTTTGTTGAATTGTTGGGTCCTACCTACTGGATCAGAGCTTTCTACCCCACCCCAAGCTCTCCCTCCCCATGGTTCACAGGCTCTGCCCTTGTGAATGGTCCCACCTGGCAGGCTGCATATTATAGACACTCCCACATATTACATGAGTGAGGGAGCTTACTGAGAATTACACAACCCACTTAGAGACCAACCAGTAGCCAGAGGTCAAACAGATGGCCAACCTCACGATGGGTGGAAATGGTTGGAAAGGTGTGATTACAGCAGCTTGTGAGGGGACAGTGTCCCTCCTGCAGAACAGAGTCCTAGAACATGAAGGAGACAAGAGCTGGTCTTGGCTATAGATGACATCTCAGGCCAGTCTGTCTCCCTCTTACTTTTTTCTGGTCCTTCCTACCTCCTTGTGCTTGTCCATCAATCTCGGAACATGGAGGCAGCCCTTTAGATTCTCTTCAGCCATCCTTCTATATCCAGACAGGAGTTGCTTGAACTACTTCTGCTGGTCCTGTCACCAGAGAAGAACATGTCCCTTCTGCCAGAACAGTGTTACCTGACACCTTCCTCCATGCTTCCTGGCCTCTGGGAGAGAAACCCAGAAAAATTCTAGTTTTGAAAAATACAGAATAAAATTGCTTCAGGCCTCTATTTTTGAAACAAACTTGTTTGTTATGATGGTTTGTCTTTCTACTGACAGTCTAGATTTTCAACAACCATCAAATCCCCATGTGGGTTCCATATCCTGTTGTTGGGTTTTAAATGTTCTTTGCTCAAATTCTGTTTTGTTTAGGTCTTCTCCCTTTGGCAACAGCAGGCTAACTCAGGGCTGTCTTTAAAAGTGATCCAGGAAGATGGATTATCTGTGGAACAAAAGAGATTGTAAGTGGCTGCCTTCAGTGTTTATGCTTGTTTCCCTAAGCTTTTCATGTCTGCTCTCTGCGGGATGACTTGCATTATGTAACACAGGGATCTTGGCTTCTCTAAAAAGGCCAACACGGTCATTTCAGTGCTGCCAACTTGCAGGTAGCAAGTGCCCTTAGGGAAATAGAAGTCAAGAAAGATGAAATCCACCAAGAATCAGAAACCTATAGTATTACCAAGGGTTTCAGGCCAACCTTCCTATGTGGGCACACAGTTGTCATGCATTAACACCACATTTTTTTTGAATCAGTGAAATGCTTGTTTTGAAAGTGTTAACTCCATCATGGGATTCTGGCATGAAAGCATCAGAACAAGTTATATAAAGTATATGTGTTATAGGGAGATGGAGTTCTAATTTGTGAGCTTTTGATATTCCAGACACTCCAGTGCACAGAAGCTCTTCAATGTCCTGAGCCATTCTGCCTGGGAGAAACGGAATCCTCTAAAGTTACTCTCAGCTAAACTCCTAGATCTGAACTGGTGAGCTCTGGTTTTCTGTTTATAGATGTTTAATGTTCTGGCTTTTGAAATGTGAAAAACTTCAGTGTTGGTCTTTTCTAAGTTTCTTTTCCTTTATATCTTCTTAAAGATCATTGTAAAAGGTTGTAGTGACACACCATATACAATTTTATTCTCTAGAGAGAATCTCTAAGATTCTTTTTCAGCAGTTAAATAAGGAGTTTCTCATGTTAAAGGGTACATTCAGGCAAGGCTGGTGATGGTAACATAATAACATTGTCTTTGTTTTTCTAGGTTTCTCCAGCATTTTGCTGTCAGCAGCGTTAGTTGGGAGCCTGTGATGAGGACACATCTCCCTGTCTTGCTACAGCAAGCTGAAATCAACCCTGCTCCCCAAGTAGAAAATGACAAGGTACAGCAGCTCACCAGATCTTCTGGGAATTCATGGCTAAGAGAATCCTGATAGCCTGCACTTGGCTCTTTTGTGTCATTTAACAAAAAAGAGTTCAGGCAGAGCCCCTTTTGTAAAACTTTCCACCTCCTTGGATACTGGTGTAATAATACACATGAAATCCACTCTATACAATGACTGTGGACAGGCATCTAAATTAACCCCAGCCAAGCCCTATGGCAGCAATGAAACTGGCACCTTGTGCCCTTCCTTGCTTCTCCAGACCTTTCAAACTCTTGCTCAGTGCTCTTACACCATCAATGCTTTCTGGTTGTGACAAGGACTTACCTGACAGTGGGTGACACAGCTTTATAAAGGGATGGGCCTTGTTAGTTAGGCCTTACCCAGGTGATCCTTTATAAACATTGTCTTTCCAAGAGTGGATTTTAATCTGCTCCTTCCTCACTCTCCTCTCCTATGCACCTTTTCCACCATTTCTTTGGAACCATATGTCTATATATACTCAAAAAGGGCATTTATTTCTGTGCAAATCTAGAAGACACTCAGCTACAAAAGAAAATGGAAGTACTAAGCAATCATAAGCCTCATTTTTTTCTCAGGCAAGAGTCTAAAGATGAAAATTCCTATTTGTTGAATCTTGTTTAAAAGGTTCTGTGGGACTAGCCTTAAACTGAGAAGGTATCTGCTGTAAACATGTGTGCTGTAATTTGAAAGGCTGAAGCTGGGCACTGAGGAGTAGACACTAAGATGGGGAAATTTTTTTTTTTCAGATTTATTTCATTGTTTTGACAGAGACAGAGAGAGGTGGGAGGGCCCAGAGCAGTCTCCATAGTTGTACGTCATCAGTTTTCAACATAGTTTCATTCCACACAGGTTGGTGGGGGGCTGTGCAGGGCAGATATCAGGCTGGGAAGCACTCCCCTGCAAGCTGGAGGCCAAACCAGGGGCCTCCCACATGGGAAGCTTGCCCCGGCAAGAACCCAACTGGGGGCCTCCCACATGGGAAGCACACCCCAGTTCAGCATATGGGTCCACACGGGCCAGGGCTGGAACTCAGTCCTCGGACACCAGGGCTTCAGGATGAGCGCTTAACCCACTGAGCCATCCCAGCATCCCCCACATGGGGAAATTTGGATGGGAGTGGGTGGGACAAACAAAAACATCAGTTACATGGAGTACTGCCCACAGAAGCAGAAAGGGATACAGAATAGGGGCCTGGTCAGAGATGAGGAGGGGAGAACTTCTGGTTTGCACAAAAGAAGAGGGATCCAAAGCCATCTTTCTGCTTATGTGACAAACTCAAATGATGAATACCACCAGGATGAGCTTTAGTCTTAAGTTATCTGTGACCAAGCCTGTCCCAGTGAGCCTTGTATATTGTGATGTAATGCTTGCATATTTGAAGAGGCCCTTGCCATGATGTTATTTACATCTGTATCCTTCAGCAGTGTCGTGGTTCCTTTCCTCCCCTGCTCGACCCCTTCTTTGCCAGTGAATTTCTTCAAGTTGCTTTGCAGTGTCTGCCTGCAGAGGGCCCTGTTTTCCTGTGGCTGTGTACTAAGGTTAGGACGTTCCAGCCTAGCTCCTCTTCTCTCCCTGAAGACTCAGAAATGCTTGCTTCCTAGGCCAGTTTGTTTCCTTAGCTCAGGCTGTGCAGGTTGGAGGGCACTTCTGCCAGACAGAAACAGCTCCCGGGCCACTCATCACCTTCTCTGAGGTTACTATTCCAATTGAGCCCCTGGCAATTTTGTCCCAGACCTCCTTTCTGCTTAGTATGGTCCATTGTGTTTTAATTGATCTAGTCACAACCTGCTCCATGAAAATCATAATAGTAATACAAAATTTACAATTGTTTGCTATGTAGACAATGTTCAAAGCACTTTACATATATTAACTCAGTTAATCATGACACCTACCCCACAAGGTTGGTTCTGTTGTTAGCTTGAGGTCACATAGATAGTGAGTTCAAACCCACAGAACCTGGCTCTTAGAAGTTCTCTTTTTTAACCTCCCCCACAGTGCTACCTCCTAGTTGAATCACAAACCCACATGGCTTTTCTTTTAATGTAGGTCATTGTCAGCATTGTAACTGGCCTCCCGGGCTGTCATGCTAGCGAGCTCTGTGCTTTTCTGGTCACTCTGCATAAGGAGTATGGCAGGTTAGTATGGCTACTGCCTTTGCTTTGGGGAAAGGGATCCTGGGCCTGCCTGGATACTGGGAAATCTTCAACATGGACTGACCTTTGGTGTAATTGGTATCAGCACAGTAGTCATCATCCATCCATTCATTTGACACATTTGTACTGAGCACTTTGTGTATGCCAGGCACTGTTTTAAGTGGAGGACAAATGAACATGTTAGAAAATCTCTGCCCTCATTGAGCTTACATTCTAGTATAGGAAGATAATTAACCAGATAAGGAAAATAATATGTTAGGGAAAGTGCTATGGAGAAAATAAAGCAGAGAAGGCTATAGGGAGTGCTGGGCTCGCTGGGGAGTGGGGCGGGGGGAAAGGCAGGAGCAGGAATTCCAGCTTTGAATTGGGTGCTAGGGAAGATCTAATGGGAGAAGGTGGCATTTGAGCAAAGGCCTCAAGAAATGAGGAAATCAATTCTTGGACATCTGGGAAGAGCACTATAGCAACAGGACCCACACAGGCGAAGGCCTGTGGGTGTGCCTGGTCAGCAAGGCTATTCAGGACCAGGGTGATTAGACTTTGGGAGCTGGTGAGTGATGATGTGACCCTTCCCTGACCACAAGGAGACTATGTGAGTTTAGGTGCACCTGGGGCATATGGCTCAGATGAAATTGGGGATATCATTCATTTATCACTTCCACCTGGCTGGCAGGTTACTTACTAAACAACCCTGCTGACTGAGCTGGGTATTTACTATCTAGTCAGTCTACCTCAAAGGCATCCTGCTGGAGGCAGTAGAGGAACTGAGAGGACTGCTGTTGCCTGGAGGTTTGGGAGTTTGGGCTGAGGGATTTGGGGGTGTGGGGAGGTGAGTTTTGAAGAGATGATAGGGAAATATTGGACCTCCTTTATCAGAACTAAATAGTCAACCATTTATCATCCCTCATTTCTTTTGCTTTTGTTCTATAAACAGTCTGCATTCTTCACCTTGCCCATTTCTTATTTTCAGCAAGAGTTTTACTGAGCACCAGACTGAAGCCATTGTATCAAATGGTCCTTCAGGAAGTGACTACCTGGTCAGGAGGCTTTCTCAATTCTGTAGTCTGTCAGTCAAGTCTACTGATCTTTTTTTTTTTAATTCTTTTTATATTTATAGAGAGTAATTATTTTTATTTTCAGTGCATATTTATTTTATTTTTATTTTTGACAAAAAGAGAGAGATACAGAGACAGAGAACTGAACTGTGGGAACTCCCCAGTTCAGCATGTGGGTTCGCCTGGGCCAGAGCCGGGATTCGATCCTCGGTACTCAGGGCTTCAAAGCGGGCGCTTAACCCGCTGAGCCATCCCGGCTTTCCCAAGTCTACTGATCTTTTACTCTGTGGCAAGGCATTTCCTGTTCAAAGCTCCGGTGGTTATGGTTTCAAAAAATGAAGCTCCCCACCCAGCCAATGCCTTCTGCTTGTTTCTGTGGTGCCAAGATTACTCCCTCCTGTACAGATTTACTGATCAGAATGTGGGGGTACTGGTTACATTTGAATCCACTGGCTGAACTTATGGGGACAGGCCATCAAGCGGCCCCATGCTGAGATTACACTTGCCATTTCCAGGTGGATGGTGTACCGCCAGATCATGGACAGCTCCGAATGTTTTCATGCTGCCCATTTCCAGAGGTTCCTTTCCAGTGCCCTGGAGGCCCAACGGAACCGCTCTGCCCGCCAGTCAGCCTACATCCGCAAAAAGTCCAGACTGCTGGTGGTGTTACAAGGGTGAGCACTGGAAGTTTTCTGGGGACAGTGGGTGGTGACCTTGTCACTATTGTTACTTCATGTGTGGCCAACCTGGAGCATAGAACAAACTCACACGTGCATGAGCAGTGTATGTGCCACACAGAGAAGTCTTTAAGGATCAAGGACTCTTGTTGCCATCCTGTGGCCTAGAGTGGCTGGTGTAGCTTGCGTATAAGTTTTAAGTTTGACTTCAATACCATAATATTCCCAAAAGTGGGAGAACTAAGGAGGAATTTTTCTGGCAAGATTCTTTGATAATTCTTACAATAGTGGTCCCTAAGCCTCTTCCTTCACCTCCTGGGTAGGGAGCTTCATCTGTTTCAGTCCTATCTCCTGTGGAGTTGTAGCCCCACACTCTGCAGTTGAGCCCCCCGTCCCTGGGATGGCTGGTCCAAGAGGGTTTGCTGGGACCCTCATTGAGGAGCTCTAATAGGCCATTTAAGCAAGGAGCTCTCTAGGAGGACAGGTTTAACAGTGTGTACCACTTCCCTGGGACCCTGGCTACAAGGACCTTCCTTGACCTAAGACCTTCCAGGGAGGAACTCTGGGCAGGCCTATCACCTCCCACGCCCCCAGCCCAGAGGAAAATGTCCTGGATCAGGAAAACATGGACTGGGCTAGGTTCTTCACTGGTGTCATTATGGTTGGTAAAAATATGCTTTTGGCAGTTCCCACAAAGTGCTTTTATGCTATGCAGTGTTTTTAGTGCTCATGATAATTAGTATTTGCAATTGGCTAATTGTTTCCAGTAAAGGATGGGCGTGATCCAAAGCCCTGTTTGGTCTCCTGGGTGTAATGGTGAGAATTGGAGGAAAGCTGGGCCATGATCCTGAGGCAGGAGGTGGGCAAGACTGTACATCCCGCTAGATTATCGTTCCTCTTTTTCAGGCCTTATTCTCACCCCCACCCTGGGCTTCCCTTCTGTCAGCCCCTTAGTCTTACACATGGGCTGAGGTTATGGAAGCCCCAGAGCAAGAGTTTGGGTCTGAAACCACTGTTTTCTTCTGGTTTTCCATTGCTTGTAATGGTCAAAAGAATGGGTTGGCCCCTGTCAAAATTGAAAGTCATTGGGGTGTGGACCTACAGTCAAATTTGGCAGTTTAACATTGTGTTGCTGAAGTCATTTCCATCTTCCATCACTTCAGAGAGAATCCCTGACTCCTTGTCTATAACTATACAAGTCTGCAAAAATATCAGCTATCCTGGCCACTCTGGACTGCAGTGATAGTATGTAGCCAGCCCACTCTTGTGCTCTCAGAACCAACCTTTACTTAGTCACAGCCCCAAGATGCTAGGGACCCAGCTTACTTGAGGGCCTCAAGTCAGGCTATCAGCTAAATGCTGGGGCTCTTGGGAAGACTGTCCTTACAGGCTAGGCCCATTCTCTTGAGGCTTGGCAGGGAACACATGGCAGCCTTCTTTTTGCATGTCCAACTGCTTGGGGCTGGACCTTCAAGCCCAGTATTGAGATTGCTGGTAAAGGGAGACCCCAGAGACTTCTCAGTTGAGAATTTATTCTTTGAATGTTAGTTTTATCTTCATTTATAGGATTCTTTGGGGGAAACCTGTGATTAAGGCAGAGTTTTCTTTTGCCCCTAGGGTAAGCTGGTGCCATTCGACTTATTGTAGCAGTGGGGTAGGTCGTTGAGGGACAGGGTTATTGAACTTTAACATCAAGTGGAACTATTTGTCTTTGTTTTAAAAATGAATGTATTTTGAAATGAAATTGTTTAAATGTAGGACAGAATAGTTAGTTGCCAGGAGTTAGAGATGGGGGCGGGGGCGGGGGGAGGTGGCGGGAAAGAGGTGGGTGTGGTTATAAGAGGGATCTTTGTCATGGTAGAGCTGTTCAGTATCTTGACTGTGGTGAATATAGGAACCTACACAGGTGACAAAATTATACAGAACTTAATACACAAATAAGTAAAACTGGGGAAATGTGAATTTTTTTTTTAATTTAATTTCAAGGGATTTGAGGGGCTATATTTGTTTATACTTTGGAATGTTGGGAAATAATTCTTTTTTTTTTTCTTTTTTTTTTTTAAGTTTTATTTATTTATTTATTTATTTATTGACAGAGAGAGAGACAGAGACAGAGAGAAAACTGAACTGGGGGAACTCCCCAGCTCAGCACATTGTTCCACACGGGCTGGGGCCGGGACTCGATCCTTGGTCCCCGGCGCTGCAAAGTGAGCGCTCAACCCACTGAGCCATCCCAGCTTCCCCGGGAAATAATTCTTTAAATAATTCTACATTTGAAACAGGGGATCTCAAAAAATTAAATTAATGCAAAACACATGTGCCCAAATTGTAGGCTTAAGTAGCAAACATAAAACATCCCAAAGGACACTTGAATTGAATCATCTGTTATTTCAGAGTAAAGGAAGTTCAAGTCCTGCTGGGCTTTTGTTTTGTTTTTATTTTTAATAAAAAGTACTGACAAGAAAGAGGCAAACATGAAGAACCAGTTTTTTGCCTTTATCGTGCATTCTGGCAGTTAACCTGAAGTGGCTGGCTGCAAGCTCTGACAGCTGGAGTGGCCTGCTTCTGTGGGGAGGGCCACCTCCTGCCTGGAGGCCCTGCTCGGGATAATTACTGTGGAGGGAGGGTCTCGCAGGACCCCCTTAAGAAGTAGAGTGGTTGACACCAAGGGACTCCTCTTTTGCCAGATGCATCATATAGATGCACTGGCCTCACCAAGGAGTCTGGGGCCTGTTTTCAGTCTAACCTTTCTTATTAAAATAAATGAAGATTAATGGAATGCTCTGAAAACCTGGGAATTCCCCAGCCACCCTCTCTGAGGATAAAACTTTATATTAAAATGACCAAAATCTGCAGGTGCAGCTTGTAAATCTTTCAGTTCTTTTCTACCCTAAGAAATGAGTTTCTACAGGCCTATATCAAACATGGAAAATAAAATGCCCCCTAACACTTTTTTTTAGAATCAGGGAAAGCTGATGCTAAGGAGCAAGTCTGGAGCACTTAACCATGAGAATTAAATCCATTAAACACAACCACAAAGAGATTTGGGGCAGGGTGCAAGCATCAGTCCTTCTTACGATGTGTGCATAAGGGCCGTGCAGTGTGGGCAGCATGAGGGGCTCTCCTGGCATCCAGGCCCACCCAGACCCCAAGAACTAGGGGAAAGAATCCCAAGTTGTCATACACATACATGCCCAGACAGGAGGAGAAGCCTTCAAGAGAAGCCAGGGAGCAGGAGGCTTGCTATAAAGGCTTTGTTCCTGCCAGGCCCTTGTAGGGGAGCTCTAGAACCTTGTACAGTTCTTTACTCAAACACTTCTGATTTGTCAAGATTGATGCAGGGCTGGGGGGAGAGGTGCTAAAATTGTAATCAGGGATAAAGCCAAGGGCTGTTTTACAAATGAATTGTATGTAGTGACTCAGGAAATGGCTCAGGCAGGCCATACCTGTCTCCTGTCACCACCACTGGCCTCACAAAAGCCCAGTCTAGGACCTAGGCCAATATGATCAGCAAGGCTGCCCATCAGCTTTGCCTTCCCTCCATAGAACCTGACCTTTTGATGATAGGCTGGGTCAGTTGGGAAAATGTTCACCACAAAGTGAAAGGTTAGGTCCCCTCTTGGAGTGGCTATGAGTCTGCCTGGGGTTGAATGTCCAGTTCATTCATCTATTCTGTTTTAGGCACCATAGATTCCACCACTCAACTACCACCTTATGTTTTTAAATGCAGAGACAGACAACAAATAGAAAGTACAGAGTATGTAGCTGATGTTCAGTGCTTTGGAGAAGAATTAGGGCAGGGACATGTGCCAGAGGGAGGGTTGCTGTATCACATAGGCTGTGTGAAGTCAGAGGACACCTCCCTCATAAGGGAGCGAGGGAGCAGCCTTTGTAGCATCTGAAGAAAATAGTATCACCGAAAGGGGACAGAGAACACAGTGGAAGTATCCCTGGAATGTTCAGGAAAGAGTCTGGAAGCCAAAGTGGCTGGATTTAGGGAAGGGAAGGAATAGCAGGAGGTGAAGTTCTTTCCTGAAGTGTGGGAATCAGATCATAGAGGCCTGTGGGCCCTTGGAAGGGCCTTAACTTTCACATTGAGTGAAACAGAAGCTACTCGATGGTTTAGCACAATGGGATTAGCACAATTTCTCTGGCTTCTGTGTTGAAAACGGGTTTGGGAGAGGCAAGGACAGAAGCAGAGAGGCCAGTGAGAAGTCTGGAGGAAGGGGGGGACCTAAGTAAGAGATGTAGTGAACCCAGTAGGAGCATGGGAGTATGAGCAGTGATCTCACTCTAGTTGTATTTTGAAGATTGAGAAAAAATGGAGTCAGAGATGACTTCAGACAAATCTTTTGGCCTCTAGCACTGAAGGAATGGAGTCTCTGCTACTGAGGACTACCGTAGGCCTTGGGAAGAGCAGCTGAGGGGGAATTGAATCATGAACATATTAAGTTCTAAGTAGAACTATCAAATTGGCTCTGGATGTCTATAGTTTGGAGGGAGTTCCAGGCAGGAGATATGAGTGCACACAGTATTTGGCATGTGTCTGCTGATCTGGAGAGGTGCATGATGATCCCCCTTTCTCTCTTGCCCACATGTTCTGTGAGGGGGAGGAGAGGAAAGAGTTATTTTTTAAAAAATTGACCAATGCTGGAGCTCCTAACTTGATTAGAAAATGGGCCTAAGGACACCAAGTCACCTATGCAGGCTTTCCTTTACCTTTAGATTGGGGGTGGGAATCTTCCAGTCACTCTTGCGCAGTTATGAGGACTAATAGAACTTCGGAATGCAGAAATGCTGTGGACTCTAGGGTCTCTAAATCACGAAATAGTGTGTCCCCCCCCCACCCCGCGTGCCCCCAAGAAACCCAGTCACGGGCTCCTCCTGTTAATCTTTCTTCCACCCTTGCTCACTCAGCCACTCAGAACCCTGCTCTCCCTGCCCACCCCTGGCCACTCTACAGCCCCTGTCAATGAACTAATGTTTCCCTTCATTTCCCCAGTTACACAGATGTTATTGATGTTGTCCAGGCCCTGCAAACCCATCCAGACTCAAATGTCAAGTCCTCCTTCACCATCGGTGCCATCACAGTGTGCGTGGAGCCCCTGAGCTGCTACATGGAGCACAGGTACGTACTTTGGACCACATCCAGCCCATAGGACATGGTGTGTAATGTATAGAAGTGATTTTCTCCCACCCACTGGGAGACACACCTTTATGTTTGTTTTTCTTTTGGAATGTGTCAGTCTACCTTATATGTAATAAATGTTCTGTTGTTACTTGATTAGTACCAGGTTCTTAGAAGACCCCTTTGGACTGGCAGCCTGTCACCACTTTTCTTTGTGTTCTGAAGAGTTGTTCATTTTGGGCAGTGGAACTTGAAACAGCTTCTTCCAGAAAGAAATGCTTATGGCAGCCTTTTCTTTTTGTTTTTACTGCAGTTGTAGGGCCTGTGTCCCAGGCTCTTGGAGGGTCTTACAGATACTTTTTCATATAATTAAGCTGTCTTATAGCCATCTTACCTCAGTTCATGACATTCATTCTCAACACTCACAGAAAAACGTTTTTCTTTTTGCTTTGAAAGTAATATAACAACAGTAAAGTAAATTAATTCTTAATCTCATATAACTCGTGTAACTATTATAATTTTTGTAAATTCCTTTCCAGTCTTTTTATGTGCTTGTGTTTTTACAGTTGTGTACATACAATTTTATATTCTTCTTAGGTTAACATATAAAACATACTATATAAGTTAACATAGAGATGTTCCTCTGTCACAGTGGTAATTACATTTTGATTAATTATGAGTATAATCGTGTGTGTGTGTGGATGGACATCATTGTCTTAACCATTTCTCTACCGTTAGTAACATAGGATATCTCTTTGCCCATATAAATTTCTCAAATTTCAGATAATTTCCTTAGAACAGATTCCTCGAGGAGATAATTATTAGGATCAGTTTTATTGCTCTTTATTCACATTTCCAAATTGCATTTTAAGTGGATTTTACAGTGGTGCCTGAAAGCATTCCTCTGTAGAGAGAGTTTCAAGCATTACATAGTGTTTTCATAGAGCTATTTAACCCGTTCTCATTTTAGCCTAGTGGACTATATCCCAGGTCTGTAATCACATGGTTTTTCTGGCCAGTTCATATTATTATTATTACCTCCTGGTGACTGATTGACTATCCTTAAACCTTCATCTGAAAAAGTTTCCTTCCTATTTGAATCCCAAGTTGATATTTTTAGACTTCTCATAGACATTACATTAGAGCAAGCTCATCCAGCCAGTGGCCTAAGGGCCCAGGCCACATGTTACCCAGGACAGCTTTTAATGCGGCCCAACACAAATTCTTAAACTTTTTTATTAATAAAACATTAAGATTTTCTTTTATCTCATCAGCTTTCATTAGTGTTAGTGTATTTTATGTGTGACCCAAGATAGTTCTTCTTCCAGTGTGGCCCAGGGAAGCTGAAAGGTTGGACACCCCCACTATAGAAGTTACATCCCAAATCACCTTGACTGATCCCAAGAAATGTCTTCATCATTCTCCCTTCTCTTTAGCTGGGACCTAGGTTCTGCTCTCCCATAGAAAAGTCAAGGTGCTCTGTTTCCCTTCTGTCTTAGGTTAAGTTACTATAGTGAATGCTGAGCATCACCATTGTACTTTGGACTGCCTTCCATATTGACTCTACCTTGCCCTTCTTTCTACCATTCATGTCTCTTCTTTTTCTCAAGTTTTTATTGAAAGATGAATTAAAGCAGAAGGAAGTCTAACGTGGGACTAGATACTACCATAAAAGGTAGAAAGATATAGTAATAAGCAAACAACAGATGGAGTTTATACTACAAAAGATTAGCCCAGACAAGTACTCTTCTGCACTGTCAAAAAAAAAAAAAATTAGGAAGAAGAGCTAACAGGGTGGGCTAGGGAGAGCTCAATGAATTGAAATAAAAGGTCTGGGGAAATGGGCAGGAGTAATCTTCTTGGGGTGATGGAAATGTTCTAAAATTGAATTATGGTGACACAATTCTAAATTTACTTTAAAAATTATTGAATTGCATACTTGAATGAATTCTATGATATGCAAGTTATACCTCAATAAAGCTGTTAAATAAAAAATATCAAGGTAAAAAAGGAGCTTCATTAGCAAAAGCAGTTGGAACATGAACTATTAGAGGCCTAGAAAGAAAATAAAGATGATAATAAAGTCACTAAGGAAATGATAATCTGAGAAAACCAGGAGCAGCTCTCAAACCTTATAGGGCTGCCACTTCCTTCACCAGAAAACAGGGTCTGCTTACCCTATATTCCTTCACGCACCTTGCTCCCTGCCAGTTGTAGTCCTGCGGTACATACAATTGGTAGCACTTAGGTCTCATACCTGACCAGACTGCAGGAAAGGCTGGAAAAGCTATTTTCTGCCATTGACAGAGAGGGACAGGCTTCTGAAGTCCAAGTGAGGAAGGGTATTTAGAAGGGACTGGCAGTCTGAAATATGACAGATATGCTCTACAATGTTCAGAACAACAGTGTTTATCATATCAAAGAACTGGAAATAATCTGAATGCTAACTAGTGACTGGTTAAATTTGGGGATATCCCTATAATGCAATATTATGCAAGCATTTTAAAAATAAAGTTGATTTTTATGTACTAACATAGGAAAATGTCCACAATATTTTGTGAATGAGAAAAGCAAATTGCTGAAGCAGTATGTATTTTTTAAATATTTATTTGCATAATTATAGGAAATATCTAAAAGGATACATACCAAATTTAATAGTGGTTTCTTCTGGGAAATGACCAGTTTCTTGGGTATCAGTGTTAGATGATGGGGAAACCATTTGATATTTTATAGTATGTGTAATATCTTGCTTTTAAAAAATATAATAGCTTTATTGAAATATAATTCACATACCATAAAATTCTTTTAAAGTTACTCCCCATTCCTTCTTCCTCCCAACCCTTGGCAACTACTAGTCTACATTCTTTTTATGTGGATTTGCTTATTTTGGACATTTTATATAAATGGAATTATATAAGATGTCTTTTGTGTCTGCCTTCTTTCATGTAGCATAATATTTTCAAGGTTCATTCATATTTTAGTACTTCATTCCTTTTTATGGTCAAATAGTATTCCATTGTATGAATATATACCACATCTTATTTATCCATTCATCAGTTCATAGACCTTTGATTTTTATATACCTTTTAGCTATTATAAATGATACTGATAGGAACATTTGTGTACAAATTTTCATGTGATCATGTTTTCTGTTCTTGGGTATATACCTAGGGGTAGAATTATTGGATCATATGATAACTGTACATTTAACTTTTTGAGAAGATGCAAACTATTATATTATTCATAGCCATTGCATCATTTACATTTCCACAGACAATGTACATAGGAGTATTTCAATTTTTCCACATGTTCACCAGTATTTGTAATTGTCTGTAGACTCCCAGTTAACTAGTACCCATGGAGATTGGTATTATGGATGCCAGATACTTTTTTTTTTTTTTTTGTAAGTAGGCTCTCAATTAACTGGCACTCATTCCAGCTAAATGTGGTAGTATTTGATTTTTTTGCCAGTTGCTCAAGAGTATCAATTGCTTGAGTTCTGGTTAATGGAGAGTCTACTGTATTTTTTCTTTTAGCCAGCCTCATATAGAGTGGCATCTCCTTGTAGTTTTGATTTGCATTTCCATTAATACTAATGATTTTGAGAATTTTTTCATTTGCTTATTGGGCCATTTGTGGATCTTTTTTGGAGAAACATCTATTCAAATCCTTTGTCCATTTTTAAATTGGATTATCTGTCTTTATTGAGTTGGAAGAGTTCTTTATATATTCTAAAGATTTCTTATTTTTGACAAAGAGAAGGGGGAGGGCCCAGAACATTCTCCATAGTTGTACATCATTCAGTTTTCAACATGGTTTCATTCCACACAGGTGGGCGGGGGCCATGCAGGGCAGGAACCAGGCCAGGGTCCTCCCAAATAGGAGGCACACCCTCTCAAGCCGGGGGCTGATCTGGGGGCTGAACCCGGGGCTTCCCACATGGGAAGCTTGCCATGGTGAGAACTGAACTGGGGGCCACACCCCAGTTCAGCACATGGGTCCACACGGGCCAGGGCCAGGATTCCATCCTCGGTCCCCAGAGCTGCAAAGCAAGAATTTAACCCGCTGAACCATATTGGCTTCCCCTATATATTCTAAATCCATTGAGCATAATGTTAGTTATAGATTATGTGTTATTTTTACAACAAAGAAAAAGATTTTTTGACAATTACGTTATTTATTTATTTTTTTAAAACATTGAGCTAGGGAAAGCCGGGACGGCTCAGCGGGTTGAGCGCTCGCTTTGAGGCCACGAGGACCGAGGATCGAATCCCGGCTCCGGCCCAGGCAGGACCCACATGCTGAGCTGGGGAGTTCCCACAGTTCGGTTCTCTAACTGTCTCTGTCTCTGTCTCTCTCTCTATCTGTCAAAAGTAAAATAGAAATAAATATGCACTGAAGACA
>PVKE010028434.1:0-20912 GCA_004027555.1 Craseonycteris thonglongyai | reverse complement strand
AAATTATTTGTACCAGAGTTTCTAACAGTGTCTCTCTTTCAGGAGCACTAATGACAGAGAACCAATGGCTTTAATTCATATTTATTTATTAACTTTTACAAATTAAGAAACTTTAAATTTATTCTTTTCTCATTTTGCATATTTTGAAAAGTGCAATTTACAGTGTTTTTCATGAAAAGTTTATTTATGTTGAATAGTCTTGTTTGTGCCTGACAATCAATTCAGATCTCACATCCAAGAAGTTAAAAGTGACAATTGGTCCAGATTCTTTGCTTTTCACTTCATTTCATGGAATCATGAATTCTCCATCTGTCCCCTCAAGCTAACATTTCAGCATACCTCCTACCAGTATAACAAAAACACTTATTACACAGCTTAATTGCTCTTGTCCATCAGTGCTAGAAATAGTAAACATCACTTTCATCACAAAAAGTGTTATTTTATGCTAAAATTTTCTTAGATATCTTAATTTGTGTGCTAAATGCTTTATATCTTATTCTGTTAAAGGACAAAAATTATTAAGTATTTTAGCGATCTGTTTTTCATCTGCCTCTAATATAACGGACAGCTAAAAGTGAGTTCTTCTCCATGTATACATTTAATCCCTGCACCTATGTGAATATACTCATCATATTTATTTATTCTATATCTGAAATTTTACTTACAGAATTACAGAAGTATCAAATTTTAGTTGATAAACTGCAAGGCAATGCAAATGCTCAACTTAGAATTGATTCCACAAAAGAAAGTATTTGAACAACTCCAAATTAATTTTAACCTTGAATAATTTTTATAATGAAAAGAAAAAACCAAAACAAATTTCACCTTGTTAATACAAAGAATCAATTTCAATGTAATGTTGACAAAAGCTAATATTTTTTAAAGCACCAGCGTATGGCAAGCAGCCACAAAAAGGGCCCCTAATTGGTCTGCAAAATGTTCTTCTCTCTGTCTCTCTCTCTTTCTCCTCTCTCTCTCTCTCTCTCTCTCTCTCTCTCTCTCTCTCCCTCCCTCCCTCCCTCCCTCTCTCTCCTTTTCTATCTTTCTTTCTCTCTCTTTCTTGTGGCAGCCAGCTGCCATGTTGTAAGTACACTCTGGCAGCCCATGGTGAGATTCTGTGGCAACAAACAGATCTTGAACCAAAGCTAGTGAGGAACCAAGGCCTCCTCATAGCCATGTGAGTTGTGGAACACGTTCTTTGGCCCTAGGGGAGAATTGAGAAGTCTGCTGCCTTAGCTAACGGTTTGACTGCAACTTCATGAGAGATCCCAACCAGAACCACCTTGTTAATCTGCTAATGGATACATGACCCTCAGAAACCATGTGAGATAGTGAGTGTTGCTTTCAGCTGCTGAGATTCAGGGGTAATTTGTCACACAGCCACATAGAACTATAATAACCCAATATTATTGTGAATAGAAAACAAAAAGAATAAAATCCTATCCAGATATAACTATAATACTTTACATTTTCCTTTTGTGTTCTTTAGAGTTGTTTGTTTTTATTATTAGGAAATAGTTAAATAAAGAAATGAACAAATTGACATAGAAATAATTATGTTTGTGACTTACACATAACTTTCTTTACTATGCCAAAACTCATCTGACAGGTTTTAAAGCCTTCTTAAATCTGGCCCTTAAGTATTTAAGTATTTAACTATTTTCTTGCACTTCTTTGCAATGTCTTATGTCTGTCCAGACTTTGTCCTATGCCAGTTAGACAAGAAATCTTCAGTGATATCATCTTCTCCCTTCTTCATTCCACCATATAAAATCATAGCTCTCCTTCAAAACACTGTCAGACGCCACTCTCTTCACCTTATGGAGAGCCTCTATTCTTTGGACCAGATGACTCAATTTTATATCTATTGCATATCTGCTAGTTTGTATGTCTTTCATTTAATGTGATGACTTTAATTTCTCTTTAAGAGAATAGCATCTTAAAATACAAGGATTTCAGGAGCAGCTTGCTTAGTACAGAAAATAATTAATTTACATAATTAAATTCTGGTGGATTAAAAGATGCCTTATGACCAAACAGTAAGCACATACTCCATAGTGCTTTATGATTTACTGGGCACTTTTTAAATATTATTTTATTTAGCCCTCACAACAGCTCATTCAGCTAGGACATTGTTATGAGCTGAATTGTGCCCCCCAGCCAACTGATATGTAGAAACTGAACCCTCATTACCTCAGAATGTGACTGAATTTGGAGATAGGGTCTTTAAAAAGGTAATAAGGGTAAAATGAGGTCAGATGAATGGGCCTTAATCCAACATGACTGATGTGTTTATAAGAAGAGGAGATCAGAACATAGACACACACAAAAGGAAGACCATGTAAAGACATAGGGAGAAGACTGCCATCTATAAATTAAGGAGAGAGGCTTCAGATCTCTTGATCTCTGACTTCCATCCTCCAGAACTGTGAGAAAATAAATTTCTGTTGGTTAAGATGCCCAGTACGTGGTACTTTGTTATGGCACCCCTGGCAAACTAATACAAGCATTTCCATATAGACGAAGTAACTGGGTTAATACCTCTTTATTGAGGAGTGCACCTGGGACTTGGTCAGAACTTCTGGCTCTGTGCTGGCTTCAGAACACTTACACACTTTAATCTTTAAAGATAAAATCTATTGGGTATGTTTTGCCTTTATTTTATGGTATTGACTTTAGGTTAACAGGTTCACATTATAAATCTTTTTTAAATAGAGTAGATCAAGTCATTTAGGACCAAGCATAAAACCTTACTAATTGTTTTGTTCATGTTGAACTCAACTAAGATTTAAAATAAGTAGGTTGTGTAGTACGTCAATTATATTTGAGGACAGTGGTGGTGAAAAAAGAAATCCAGTGTATGAACATTTTCATATGGAAAAGGTATGTGTAACATTATTAACATTTTCCATTCTGCTCCTTAATTCTAACCGTCATTCCCATACAGATTTATTTTAAAAACATCTACTTGGAACATTAGGAAGATGGCAAGGTTATCAGAGATTAATTGGCATGGTTTCAAGTATTTGTTTTCAAAGTAGGGATGCGGATGAAATAAGACTCAGAAAATGTTAATAGTAGTTCAAAGTAAATAACAAATACATGTAATTCATATTACTGTTGTATATTGTTTGTATAGACAGATATGGAAAAATACAAATGTAAATATATAGAGAAGCAGAAACAGATACAGAAAGTTAAAATAGAAAGCTATAAAGATTAGGCAACCAAGGGCTTATTATTAAATAGGAGAGTCGCCTTGGGACTTGAGGCAAAGACAATCTCTAGCACTATTTTTAAAGTCACTCTAGGATGTACACAGCACAGTAAGAAAAGGTCCCATCTCCTTAAAAGGCCAAGAGTGAGGCAGGCAACTCCATGGTAATTGACCTACAATTGAAAGCGAATGATGTGTTATTCTTCCAGTTTGGGAGCAGACAGTTCTCTTCCTATTCATAGATTGCAAAGACTAGCTTATCTCATTCATCCCTAAAGTTATTTGGTTATCAAAAAGTTCTTAAATAGTATATGCCAGGTACTGAGGTTGCAACAGCAAAATTGAGTAAAGTCTGTATCTCGAAGGAGTTTCCCATCTAGTGAAATGCACCAGGAAATACACAATTTCTATGCAAAATAATTTATGGAGGAATTGCTCTGCTGAAACTGCGATAAGTTGATGAGAAGAAGTTCTTGCAGCAAGGATGTACCCAATTATATCAGTGATCTACACCATAACAATGCTGAATGATAAATGACTGAAATGTAATAACTAAAAATTATTGGTGTGCATTTAGCTCATAAGTTAGCAGGCTGACTTTGGCTGGTCTCAGTTGGGTATTTCTTCTGTCTTAGCTTGCCTTGCTCATGTCTGGAGTCAAATGCCTGTGGCTGATCCAGGGTGGTCTTAGCTCGATAGACTCCATCCTACTCCATGTGTCTCTTGTCCTGCAGTGGGTTAGCTTGGCACAGGTGGTAGCAGAAGTGAGCAAGACCAACACAGTGAGCTTTCCAAACCCATGCTTGCATTATTTTGCTAAACACCATTTACCAAAGCAAGTCACAAAGCCAAGCCAAGAGTGGGAGTGGAAGGACACCAGAGGGCTAGAGAATCGGTCAACACAGGGATGGATCCACCACAGCACTCTGGGGACAGCAAACTGGTCACCGCCTCAGTTTTCTCATCAGCTCCCAGAGTGGGCAAAGGTATACAACCATGCTATCAATAAACAGTATTTTTCAATATCCCAATAAAGCAGCTACAGATTGTGGGAGCTGGGTGTTCGTACTTCATTCAGGACCTAGGATATATCATTAAAGCTGGAATATCTCCCTGGAGGGTTCTAATAAGGTTTTGTGCTGACTTCTCCTTAGCCACATAGCCTTTCCCAACAATGGACTCAACAGATCAGGAAGAACAGAGTTCCACCTTGCAGGCGAGGTGAGGGCAGTGGGCAGAAAGGGCCATGCCACAGCTTCCAAAGGCCCCCTCACTGACTTACCTACAGCATCTTCAGATCATGCAGGGACAGTGCTAAGAAACTGTCAATCTGTGAGAGCTACACAAAATCACAACCACTTCTCCGTAATCCAGAAAAGAACACTGCCATGACAACTGCAAACTAGATGGATGTCCTAGAAGGCAGGGAGCCCTTTGTCTGTCAATTCCATAATTGGCTGAACGAAGACAAAGAATGAGCAGGTCTTGATAAGGATTCATCAGAAGAGCAGATGGGTCCTTTGTCAATTGAGGAGAGAATAAGTGACTAATTATCCATAAAAAGAGAGCAAAGGTAACTGCCAGATTCCACCCCCAGTATCAAAACCAATCATTGAAGGGAAATAATTCAGTAAGTATAATTACAGAGAAGCAGCATTACATATTTTGGATTTTTGAAATAAATTTGATTTATTTCAGAGTGAACTATCCACTACGAATTACACATATATGAAATTTAAAAAATTTTTATATAGGGGAAGCCAGGATGGCTCAGTGGGTTAAGCGCTCACTTTGCAGCGCCGGGGACCAAGGATCGAATCCCGGCCCTGGCCTGTGCGGAACCATGTGCTGAACTGGGAGCTTCCCCAGTTCGGTTCTCTCTCTGTCTCTGTCTCTGTATCTCTCTCTGTCAAAAATAAATAATAATAATAAAAAAATTTATATAATACATACAATAGACTCTCAGTTACCTGGAACTCAAACAACTGGCAAAATTCAGTTGCTTGAGAGTTTTGCCAGACGCCTGAGAGTGCAGGGTGCATTTATTAGTTCATTTATTAGTTCATGTGGGTGCCAGTTAACTGAGAGTCTGTAGTATTTATAATTTATATATAAATTATATATATATTCACACACATGAGAATTTGCTCAAATTAACCATGATTCTTAAAATGTCTTTTAATATTTGTGAAAAATAAATTGAACTGAATTAATGGAAAGTAGACAGTGTTCTGTCTCTCTTTCTCTCTCTCTCCCTCTCTCTCTCTCTCTCTCTCTCTCTCTCTCTCTCTCTCTCACACACACACACACACACACACACACACAGATTAGCGCATCAGGGAAGAACCCATTCCCAATACTATATAACTACCATAAGTATATAGCATAGTGGTTAAGGTCACACTGTTTATTGGTTGTGTATACTTTGGCAAATTGCTTTATCTCCTTAATCTTCATGTGAAGGTCTACAAAATGGTGATGTTAATTCTAATTAAATATAAGGTTGTTGTGAGAATGTAAGCAGTTAACACATGTGAAAAGCTGAGCACAGTTCCTAAAACATTGTACTGAGAACCACTGCTGCCATCAAGAATTTTCTGCTAACTTAATGATTCTGAGTTTGAAACCCCCAATATTTAATTTAAATAATGTTCATTAAGTGGTTTCTCTGCAAAGAATTCTACCAGACTCTGGAGGCATATAAAAAACGAAGTAATATTCACCCTACTCTAAAGGAACTTACAGGCCAATGGAGGCTGCAGTTACATATGAAAATAATACAACACAATGAAATTATATGAAGAAATATGAGCATATGGAACCAGAAAGAATTGTGATCACTGACAGCTAGAGAAATGAGGGTGAACGTTTAAGAGGAGGTGAAACTTTTGAGGTCCCTTGCAGGCAAAAGAGATTTTGAATAGTGATAAGGAATAGGTCATTCCAAGGCAGTGGAATAACTTGAGCAAATTTAAGAAAGTTGAAAAAAATCATGATACATTTATGTCATAATAAATGCACTAAAATTTCAGAGAAATGAGCTATATATATTGTTATTATAGTTTGTATTATGTAATTCACATATATGGGAATTAATATGTTTATATCTAATCATAATTAAAAATAATTATGATTATTTACAGAGTTAACACACACTTCTATGATTATGTATTGTCTTTAGTGCTATTGAATATTTATCATAGTCAGTGAATCCAAACACCATTCATTTATTCATTTGTTAATTCAATTAACATTTATATTGTACCTACTAGGGACTTATAATTCAAAGAAAGTAAGATGTACAATTCATTCTCAAAAAGTGTGGGAGTGAGTTGACTTAACAGGCCATCCTGATGCCTGAAACGTTCCTGTGATAGTGAGACGCCAGGCCCTACAGCTGAGAGAACGCCTAGGAGAGGAAGGTCACTTAGACAGTAAGAGCGATAATGAGGACAGAAGAGTGTCTTAAAGAGGTGCCACATGGGTCCCATCTGGTGGGATAAAGAGGAATTCGATAAAACGAAGGCAGGAGGAGTCATTCAGAGAAGAGAACAGAGTGTGCACAAGTCTGGAGGTATGAAAATGACAAACTGGAGGTATCACAATTTGTTCAGGGGCCTTCTAATACCTCCAATTTGTAAAATAAGTATGGGAGCTTGTAAGATTTAAGGGTGACTAGGTAAGCAAGGAACAGATATTAAGGGCTTTATATGTTATGCTAAAGAATTAGAATCCTATCCTGAAGGAACAGAAAATGAAAGAAGGGTTTCAGATAGGACAGAAATAAAACTGGACACTAATCTTTCCAGTTACCTTCAGTGTAATATAGGAAGCAGGAAACACTATGTCAAATAATTTATGGATAAAATAACTTTATGCTAAATGTGAGAAAAGTTGAAAAGAGGGAATCTTTGCAGTAAGGGCACTCCTAGTGATATCAGTGATCTATGCCATAAAAGGGCTGAGAAATAAATGACTCTGAAATGTAGTAACTTAAAATCATTAGCGTGTATTTAACTCTTAAGTTGGCAGGTTGGTGATTTAGGCTGGTCTCAATTGAGTGATTCTTCTGGTCTCAGCTTTCCTTGCTCATGTCTGGAGTCAAATGCCCGTAGCTGATCCAGGATGGTCTCAGCTTGATAGACTCCATTCCACTCCATGTGTCTGTTGTCCTCCAGTGGGTGGGCTTTGCCTCCCTCCCCCGCCCCCCAATGTCTCCCTTCTTCTCTTCCTTCTTTTCTTCTTTTCTTTTTTCTTTTGTTCTTTTAGTCAGAAAGGAGAGACATTAGTAATTTTAAACGTAGCTATTAAAAAAAGATTTGTAAAGGAAAAGTTGTTTAAATGTAGTCCACAATGAAATAAATGATGGACTTAGGACTCTGAACACAACCAAAGCGCATAGGATTCTGAGGGGGGGGAAATGTCAGTTCAGATTAGAGAAAGGCCATCATCTTCACACTGGGATGTGCTAGATTGAGGCCAGAAACTGTGCAGAGGTGCACACTTCTGGGGGTAGTGGGATGAGAGAGCAACACTGTGGGAGCAAGATGATCCTGCAAGGAATGGTTAGTTAGCTGCTTTTCTAAGAGTCAATACCCAATCTATTTGTCATTGCACATGGTAGTCCAGAGTTTAAGGAAGAACAAGTAGGAGTTCAACATTGCTCTTACCTACTTTTCCAAAGGCAGAGATAGACCTACCTACATGGTAAGGAAGGTGTTTTGTTTAATTAACCAAGGAAGACATTTTTTAATTGTTTATTATTTATGAGTTGCTAACGTTTGGTCAATGCTCTATATTTTTGACATTTTAAGGTAAGGATTGGGTCAAAATTTATAATGTTTTAAATTGTTTTTGACAGAGAAAGATGGGGAGGAAAAGGGAGGACCAGGAGCAGTCACCATAGTTGTACGTCATTAGTTTTTTGATAGTTTCATTTCACAGGTCGGCGCAGGGCTGTGAAAGGCAGTAACTGGGCTGGGGCCTCCTGCATGCGAGGCACACCCCTGTGAGCTGGGGGCTTCCCACATGGGAAACCCACCCCAATGAGAACTGAAATGGGGGCATACCTCAGTTCAGCATATGGGTCTACACGGGCTGGGGCTGGAATTCGATCCTTGGACCCCAGGGCTGCAAAGTGAGTGTTCAAGCCACTAAGCCATCCTGGCATCCCCTGTAAATTATAATGTATATAATTTTTAAGCTTGGTAGATTACTTTTTTTCTCTAAAATTTTTACTGATATTTATATTCACAGTGACAGTGCCAACGATAGCAGGGCTATAAGTTCCTGGAATTTCTCCACTTTGTCACTATGGGGTTTTATTTCATTTAAAACTTTTGTTGATAGTGGAAATCATATCTCACTGTTACTATTATTTTTTTGTTTTTCTTACTGTTAGTAAAGGGAACCATCTTTTCATATATTATCATCTTAACATTTTCCCATATATTAATTGATCATCTCTTACATCTTTTTATTGTCAATTTTAAAATCCTCATTTTATTTTAAGAAAATTGTCATTGTCCCTCACATGAGTAGCAATATTTTTTCACTTTTGTCTTTTACTCTATGTGGGTAGGTATACTTTTAAAATTCTCCCCAACATGTACTGCATATTTCTTAAATTTATTAAAGTATTTTAACCTCCCTTTTGGGGCAATTATTATAAATCTGATATTTTCTTTTAATTAAAGATAAAAATAGAAAACTGTTTTTTGGTGGGTATATTAGTGGAACCAACCACTTTCTGACTCGCATTTAATATTGTTTGTTGCATTGTTGTTATTTTATTTAAAAGTTAGTTTTTTGTTTTGTTTTGTTTTTCATTTGATTCAATTGGATTTAGATATAGAGTTATGTCTACCTGCAAATAATAACTTTGCCACCTCCATTCAAGTTTTACAATTTTTTTCTTTTCTTCTGTGTCTGCATTGAATAGTACTCCTGAGAAGACAGTTAAGTGACTGTGCTTGTAGGGGCCTCCTGGTTCGATCTGGCCTAAACAGAACTGCTCTTAAGATTTCTCCTTTAAATAGGATGCAAGGTTTGATTTTACATGTGTTCTTCTCACCCAGTAATGAAATAAATGCTTAATTGTTCTCATTTAATAAAAGTTATTTTCTTTAATCCTGCTTGGTGTTGGAATTTTTTAAATGTCATTTCTGCATCAACTAAAATAATAAGGTAATATTTTTTGTTATAATAAATATTAATATATTACCCAATCTTTAACTATAATTGCATTCCTGGAATACATCTTTTTCTTTTATTAATTGTTAAATTTGTCAGGGTGACATTGGTTGATAAAAACAACAAAGGTTCCAGGTGTACAAGTCTACTTTACATTGTTTATGTGTTGCATAGTGTGCTCACCATCCAGAGTCAGTTCTCCTTCCATCACCATATATTTGACGACCCCTCCCTGTTCCTCCACACCCTCCCACTTACCCTCATGTAACCCCTGAACTAGTGACTGTGTCCATAGATTTTTGTTTCTTTGTTACTTTCAGTTCTTTGTTTCACCTATAAGTGAAGTTATGTGGTTCTTGATTTTTTCAGTCTGGTTTATTTTGTGTAACATGATGATCTTAAGGTCCATCCATTTGTTGTCACAAATGGCAGAATTTTGTCTTTTCTTATCTTTTGGTGGGTGCCATAATTATTTTCTTCTATGTTGAATTCTAGTTACTCTGCAAGATATTCACATGTGGCTATGCAATTTCTGAGAGGAAATAATGGTCTCTCTCTTGTGGTCTTTCAGATCTATAGTGAGACCCTCTTACGGATGGACTCGAAAATCTGAAGTTTTTTAGGGAAAGACATACTAGAAAATGTGGTTCCTGGATTCTTCTTGGCAATGGAGATAAGATTTTAGAATGTGGTGGTGGTTTGGCTGGAGCATATATGAGACAATTCATCACAATTGTAAAAAAAAAAATCTACTTGTGGCTTTCCTTCTCTGTTCTACCTGCTTTTAAATGTGAAATGTCCAACTTATTGCTTTTATTTTTATATCATTAGTTCTTTTCTCATCTTCTCTTTTGTTTTATTTTGACATGTTTTTACTAAATTCCCAGGAGATGCCTTAGTTTAATTTAATCCATTATTTTTCAATGGTCAATAAATTTTATCTGAGCACTGCTTTACTCTTATCTTAAATCTCTCTTATATAGCCAAATATGTATGCCCTTTTCTCCTTTAAAAGCTACATGTCCTTCAGATTTCAGCAAAGTAAAACCAGACCCGGTAAGGGAATGAGGGTAGCATTCTTAAGCAGTGCTAATGGAAGTGTGAGTTGAGGCAACAACCGTTTTTTTTTTTAACTTTGGCTATACATATTAAAAGCATAATAAATTTCATCTTTTAACTCAATAATCACACTTCTAATTTATCTTAAAGAGATGGTGAGGAGTGCACACAGAGTTTAAATAACATGGCTGTCAATCCTACCACTATTTACAAAATTTAGAAACAGCAAAACCGTCCAATAATGGAACAATGGTTAAATATAAATTTTAGTACAGTCATGAGCTAAAATAAAAATATTTTTTATTCTAAAATATTTACTAAACCATTAGAACGCATCTTCTTGTAGAATATTTAAAGATATAGGAACACTTTTATGAGAAACTTTAAAATGAGAAAAGAAAATACTTTTAGTATTTTAGTAAGAGCAGTATGTGTCTAATTTTATAAAATAATAACTTGCAAAATATATATAAAAATATTAATAATATAATAACTATTCATGGGTGTTAGAAATATATATAAAATATACATTTATTTTTTTCAAATGCTCCACATTATTTATTTATTGACTTTATAATAATGGAGGGAAAAATAAATATTTTTATATATGTGGGAATAAATAAACCCAGTTTAGAAAGTATGCTGGGCATATTACTCACTATATAAAAATGCCTGGAAAGCAGCCTGGAGCTGTTTTTTATGCAGAGCATGAAGTCCTTAAATCTTCTAAGTCTCTTGCAGTGATCAAATATTTAACTTTCAAAATGATTCCTCAACACATACATGTAATAGTCAACTGAAATGATATACCATATAAATAGATTGTAATTGAATTATGCCAAGTAAATAGAAGATATTAGGACTTGTATTTTATAAGAAAAAAAGTAGATACATATGTTTTGGAACAGGAGAAAAGGAGGTACCGTTCCTTTTTATTATTAGCTGGGCATGTCTCCAAAATATTCATAGATATTATTTAGGGACCCAAATGATTGATGGGTAAGATTAGAACTATGGGCCTGAGTTAGGAGGGAGCTCTTCATCAGATTAAAAAAACGTGAAATCAATTTCAAGTTAGTATTCTTGATTAAAATTTTTTTAATTTTAAATAAAAGAAACCAGAAATATGCTTAATGTAGAATCAAAGCTCTTCTCATGAATACTATGCACAGCACACACTGAAGAATAATGTCAGTGATTCGTTAGGACCAGAGTAAATGGATGGGGCATGTTTTAGGTTCATTTCAATGAGTAGAAAGGGGGGAAAAAGAGGGGAGGAGGGTATTTTAAAATGTGTT
This sequence comes from Craseonycteris thonglongyai, assembly GCA_004027555.1. Classification (NCBI taxonomy): domain Eukaryota; kingdom Metazoa; phylum Chordata; class Mammalia; order Chiroptera; family Craseonycteridae; genus Craseonycteris; species Craseonycteris thonglongyai. The sequence continues at coordinate 9,146 of PVKE010028434.1, read as the reverse complement.
TGTATCTCATTTTTGGACACTATATGGAAATCATTAATGTTTGCAAACTATTTTGTAAATTATAATTGGACCACATGGATGAACTTTGTCTCATTAAGAAATGTAAATATATTTTATAACTTCATTCACAAATAGAGGTAGCCTTCCCTAATTAGCCTATCCAAAGTAGGCTTCTTCTGATAATCTCCAACACCTTCTTTCTTTCCTAGTCCTACCATAATTTTAGCATTATTTTTTCTTTATTTATTATTTGTCTCCCTCACTGAGATGTTTAATTCATAAAGGCACTATGTCTACCTCTTATGAGCACATATTTGTTTAATGAAAGAAGAAATGAATAATCATGCTATACAGTGATATTTAAAATCTGTTCAGATAATCAACTGTATAACTAAAATATTTTAATCCTTTTAATAGGAAAGTAATTTCAATAGCAAGAAAATGAAAACTGGTTTTGAAGGATATAATTTAGACAGTATATACTTTGTTCCATGTTTACCACAATAAAAATAGTCAATCTAAGGCTCATACCTTGTATTTCTTTGTGAATGGAATTATAAATTAAATCATAGGAGATAATTGTTTATGATATACTAACATTTTCTCTTAACTACATAAGTAATAATACTTTCTATAATATATTTTGAGTGTAATAATGATGGAGAAAGTGGAAATGTGCAATTGCATTAGTCTTACAGTAAGTACAAGTATAGAATTTATTCTAAACTTCTCTAATAGTTATTTTTGTATCTTTTTTTGAATCAAGTGTGAAAGCATAACAGTGAAATTCTAGCACTTTAAAATTATATCTTACTTTGAAGGCTAAGCAATGTGTCTATATAAGCATTGCATGTTGAGATTTTTTTTCATCAGTGGCTCTAGGATTTCTAATAAAATTCCTGCTTTGTCTCTCAGTTTCAAGTACTTACTGAGAGTTAATTTGAGGTATTATTTAAAAATGTTGACTTGACCGTTGGCCATCCCAATTTGGAGCTCTGTGACTTTGGACAAGTTGCTTCATTTTGTGTCAGATTCTATTATAAAAGGGAATTAGCAATAGTTACCGCTAGTGTGAGGATTAAGTGCAGACCCATTTGTAGGTACAATTAGAACAAAACCAGTCCATGTTAACATTGCTACCTGTGCAGTTGCTACTATGATTATTACCGTTAGTATTATTTGATTCTTTAGGAAACTTCCATTGACCTTGAGAGCTGACTAGATGATCAAGAAGTATGTGAGGTGAGTTATATTTATGGTCTTTCCTCTGCGTTTACTTTCAAGCTTTCCATTCTCTTCCCTCATCAGGTTCCCCAGGCTGTATGGTGCGCACTAATTTTAGCTCTTCTACTGGGAGAGTCTATGGCAGCCAAGACTCATAGTGAAGAAGGAAAGTGGTCCTTTTTACCCAATTTGTTATTTCAGAATGGAAGAGCTGAGAAGAGTGAGACTACTCCAGGGAAAATGAAAACATTTTTGGTAGTAAATAAAAAGACAGCAGTGGAATTCAACCTGAATTTATGGAGCTTAAAGATCATTTTGTAGAGTCCAAGAATCCTACAGTAATGATAATACTAGTTTACATACTTAATTTGCACCAAGCGTGCTCTGAGGGCTGTATAAGTATTAATTCATTTGCTCTCTTCACAAACTTACCAGGCCATTGCTATTATTAAGCCAGTTTTATGGGTGAGCAAACTGAGGCACAGAGGACACTGATTTTAACTAGCAGAACTGTGGGATCATAGAGCATGCCCATGACCAGCGCACAACAACTAAAGGCAAACATTTACTAATGCTGATTTTACGTGTTAACCCAGAATACTTCACTCAAAGTATCTTGAGGGCATCATGCTATTAATTGAAATTTTGTAATACTGACTTTTCTTCTGAAAACTGGAGATCTTGTTCAGTGCATTTCCTTCAATCCACAATTTATTCTGTACAGCATCTGGCCTTTTGATTTGTCCTGACAGCTTCATGGCTGGTAGCTTCACTTATTTTCTAGTTTTTAAATTAATTGTTGCTTAAGTATTTTTCAGAGTATCATGCCTATGACAGGCCATAGACAGACCATTTTCTCTAACAAGAAGGGCAGCCATAAAGACACAGTAAGAACTGAACAGGTTGTACAAGTGTGACAAGCAGGACGTCGACTGAGTGATGCTGGCTACCTGCCATCTCTTCCCATAACTTCAGCCAAAGGGTTGAAAAGGCAGCAAGAACTGCAGTTCCCTAGTTATCCAAAACTAGGGGGTACACACTCCCTGTGGACTCCAGATGCTTCCTTATAGCAGATAACTGTTTGTGAAAAGGAAGAAGCCACAGAAAACTCACACAAAACTCTATGTATTCTAGATCTCTGGGGGATATCCTTTTTTTTTTAAATTGTGTAATGTATTAAGGTTACATTGATCAGTAATAATCACATAGATTCCAGGGATCCTTTGCACTACATTTCCGCTGGTTTGATTATAAAATACTAGAAGTAAAAGTAGCCATGGTCAAGGTTGATTTTTTTTTATCATCAGTCTTTAAGCTAAGACCAGACTTTTTGATTTGTCTCTGATCAAGGTCATTTTTACTTATACGTCTCTGAATTGAATATTGTTAAGTGCTCTGCTACCAAAACAATAAGACGGGTCTTTCAAATACATTATTGATTATTTCTTCAAAATGTTACTTCCATACATGCTTTCATCTTCTTTTTTAAAGATTTATTTTATTGTTTAAGAGGAAATGAGAGAGAGAGAGAGAGAAAGGGGGAGGGCCCAGAGCAGTCTTCATAGTTGTACATCATTTAGTTGTGACATAGTTTTATTCCACACAGATGGATGTAGGGCCACATGGAGTGGGAACTCAACTGGAGGCCTCCCACATGAGAGGTGACAATCTTCACCCCATCCCGGCAGTTACCAGTTGCACCACAGTTCAGCATATGGGTTTGCATGGGCCAGGGCCTGGATTCGATCCTCAGACCTCACAGTTGCAAGGCAAGCACTCAACCTACTGAGCTATTCCATAATCCTTGTTTTCATCTTTAAATAAAACAAATTGCAAATTTCCTAAAGAATTTTGTATATAAATACAGAACAATAGGCTCAATCATTGTGAAATTAAAAGTAGAGTAATTGGGTCACCAAAGCTATCTTAAATTGTTCTATATTAAAAGATAAATGATCATGAAAAGTAAAACTGAATTGACTATGTATGCATTAACCAGACAGAAGGAGTTGCAATACCCCTGAAAGTTGATCATTATTTCTGAAGAGTCATTGTATTTTGATTAAAAAAATTAATTTGGGCTAAGTCCAAACACATAATTGTGTGAATTCTTTCATTAAACTTACTTTTCTGTGTGACAGAAGTTTATAAAGGCAGTAACCCTTCCTCATTCCTGATGACAATGTTTGAATTGGTTAATTGCAAACTTTTCTAAAAAAACAGTTACTGCGTGGACCCCTCTCTAATTTAGCAATATCCATCTCAATAGGAAACTTGCAAGTTTGCTCACATATATTCATTTCTGGTTTATTTTCTTCACTAAAGCATTAGCTAGAGTGGAATGGGAGTGGGGGAGGGAGGGAGGCAAAGGACTACGTTCCCTCAAGTTCTGAACAATTACCAACTCCATAGCAGAGAGATGGAGTATCAGTGGAGTGACTTCCAGTAGATCCAATTCTGCTCCATAGACCTGCCCATCTGATGCCACTGTCGGGTGATAGCAGGTATTATTGTCAGGATTGTCGGCATTAACAACTTTCTGTTTCTCTTACTGAAGACCCAGTATATGGCTTAGATCCTTCAAGACTCGGTGTCAACTTACTGAAGACCTTGTAAAGCTAGAAATTTCTATCAGATCTAGAATTTCAGTACAAAAGTCATATAAGAAACTGTTGAATGACTTGCTAAAATTAAGATAAACTATGTAGTTTAGGTCTATACTATCAGAATAATTACATTATTAAGAAGAGAAATACTGGGGAAGCTGGGATGGTTCAGCAAGTTGAGTGCTTATCTTGCAGCCCCAGGATCCAAGGATTGAATCCTGGCCCTGGCCCATTCGGACCCATATGCTGAACTGGGTGTGACCCCCAGTTCGGTTCTCACTGGAGCGAGCTTCCCATGTGAGAGGCCCCTGGTTCAGCCTCGAACTCTCAGGGGTGTGCCTCCCATGCAGGAGATCCCCAGCCCAGTTCCTGCCCTGAGCAGCCCCCATCCACCTGTGGAATGAAACTATGTTGAAAACTGATGACGTATGACTAAGGAGACTGCTCTGGACCCTCCCCCTTCTATCTCCCTCTCTCTCACTGTGAAAAACAATAAAAATAATATCTTTTAGAAGGGAAATACTGTTAGTTTGACATTCCTCGGTCTCAGAGAATCTGGTTTAGTTTTGGTTCTACTTCCTTTTGCAAGTATTCTGCTCCTGGGGATGGAATTGATTCTTTTCTACACTTTGAAGTAATGTACATCTGACTATGTGTGATCAGATTGGTCATTGTATCTTTAATAGTTTTTCATTCATTTATTTTAGAGCCCTTTGTGAAAAGAGCAATTAGGAGGAAGTTAAGAATAACTAATAAAAGGAGACAATTTTAATTGTGTTAATTTAAAATCTTAAGGAAATATGTAGGGATAATGATAGTGTAACAAGACATTATGAAAAGCCAAATATAGTTAAAAATCAATGACTAGAAGAGGAAAATACTGCTGATTTTACAGTAAACAGTGGAACCGAATCCTTGTGGAAAACTTTCACTTTGATATTGGATTAGAATCCCTGTAAACCTGTAGAAAATATGGGTTGTAAGAAATAAAGAATTAAAAAAACCAAAAACAAACAAAAACAACAACAAAAAACCCCCACTAGGATCTGAAATGAGTGTTAACACTTTTGTAAATCTGCCAAGATTCTCAATACAACTGCCAAAGTTTTGAAACGTTTAGAAAAACACAGCGGAATTGCTAACATGCATGCTGCATAAATGACTATTCATTGAATGAATGCTGCAGCTTATATGGGACTGCTTTCCCTGGCTGACTAATATATCAAGCATGGTACTTGTTTTGTGCTCTGGAAAACTTTCTCCATTACCATAGTAACCTCTGCATGTTGTCGGAAGCTGATGTCATTCAAGGTATTATTTATCCTTGGTGAATTGATACTTAGAGTGCTAATAAGTCTCAGGAAGAAAAAAAGAAAAAAACTAAGTATACATACTGGTTAAACATTACTTAACCCTTTCACCCCACACAGTTCTCAAATGCACACTGAGGGGATTACTGAGGAAAGTTTAAAATGTCACCTCTACTCAGGATGATTAGAGCGAGGTACCATTAAATTACAGTTCCCTTTACTCAGTAGGTTTATATTGCTGTATTCTGTTTGGGCTGAGATCACAAAATACAACTTACTGGGTGGCCTAAAAAACAGAAATTTCTTTTTGCACAGTCCTGGATGTTGGAAATCCAAGATCAAGGGGCTGGAAATTTAGGGTTCTGGTGAGGACATTCTTCCTATCTTGTAAGATAGAAAGCTGCCTTCTGGTTATGTCTTTACATGGTGGAGAGATAGAATTATGGTGTCTCTTCCTCTTCCTATAAGGACACCAATCTTATTGAATTAGATTTCTACCCTTATGACATCATTTATCCTCAATTATTTTCCTGAAAGCCTTGTCTCCAAATACAGTCACACTGGGGTTTAGGGCTTAAACATATGATTTGGGGTTGGGGTTGGGCGTCACAGTTCAGTCCATAACAATCATCCTACATTTATATTCAAAGAGAAAAACATAAATAGTATATTTGTAGTGGATATATGGTTCTTATTATTTTATTTAAATAAGAAGATAAGTTTAGTTTTAAGCATAATAATGACCAAGGTAATCTTGGATGTGAACCTGTACCAGTTAGTATCATTGTAAATATCTGCATCTGTATTTTGTAGTTATGTATATACATAGGCTTATGGAAGAAATATTAAACCTTTGTGGAAATTTAGATATAGGAGCAAAAGGAAAAAAATTACTTCATTCAATTTTGCTTTGTCAATTAATATCAATTTATTTTCTTGCATGAATTTCAACTTTAATTTAGTTTTACACTTGAATTTGTCTTCTTGTGAGACATATTTACTATAGTATTAATTGAACTCTAGAAGTTAAAGGCTAGATTAACTCTCCACTATGAATGTGCACAGATCCTATTACCAATATCTTCCAGGTAATGAAAGACTTGACTCAAAGTATGCTGTGGGAAAAGTATAGAACAATTAGTAACAACTACCACAGTGATTTCCAACTTCAGTAAATGTTTATACTTTGACAATGACTTTTCAGGGAGGGAGAGAGAATGTGTGAAAAATGGAGGAAATAATTAAAAATGAATTTTAGGAATATCAAGCAGCTGCCTATGTCTGAAATAAAGAACAGTCATTAAAGACTGCTATGGTCTGAATGTTTATGTCCCTTCAAAATTTCTATGTTGAAAACCTAATGATTTATATGGTGGTAGTAGGAGATGAGGCCTGTGGGAGATAATTATGTCATAGGGCAGAGACCTCATAAATGAGATTAATGTCCTTATAGAAGAGATCCCACTGTGAGGTCACAGTGAGAATTCTGTGATCTGAAAGAAAACCCTCGTCCAACCATGCTAGCATCCTGATCTTAGGCTTCCAATCTCCAAAACTGGGAGAAATACATTTTTTTTTGTTTGTTTCTTTGTTAAATTTATTGGGGTGACATTAATTGATATTAATTACATTGTTTCCAGGTGTACAATTCTACATAACATTGCCTATACATCGCATTATGTGCTCACCACCCAGAATCAACTCACTTTCCATCACTGTATGTTTGATTCCCCCTCGGTACTCCCCCCACCCAACTCTCCCACCCACCTTCCCCTTTACCTTCAGGTAACCACTGAACTGTTGACTGTGTCCATGAGTCTGAGAAATACATTTTCGTTGTTTATAAGTCACACACTCTGTTGCATTTTGTTCTAATAGTCTAAACAGACTAAGAGAGAGATTAATGAGGCTGGAGAGCTCTACAAGAGCCATGTCTATAAGATTTCACACTCTAAGATAAGAAGATTGATCTGAACTCTACCAAAAGCCAAACAACAAAGAGTTCTATATTGAGGTTTGCAACATGACAAAATTATTTTTCTAGATAACTCTGATAGGCTATTAAAAAGATCTTGGCCCTACCTCCTTCACTTTTGTTTACCTACTGCTTAGATCTTATCTTAAATATAATGTCTTTAGAGAGGTTTTTCCTCTCCATACAATTTAAAACTCTTTGCAAAGAACTAACCAGTAACTCAGAGATTCCCAACCCCATGCCCACAGGCGCCATGGCACCTGCAGCCCGATTTGTGTGTGCCCGCCATTATTTGACTGCATCAGAAGTTTTTCATAAACACTAAGTAAAACTATAATTTATTTTTATACATTTGTTAGAATTTTAAAATATTGTTTGAGTATCTACACAGGTTTATTACTATATTCGTTGGTACGTTTGCGATATTGTATGTATAAGTGTTTCCCTAGCTTTCGCCTTTGTACATGTCGCGTCTTGTGTAGCCGCTGCGCTCTTTAAACTCTCCTCCCCCCAACCGGGAGACGCCAAGTTGCCATTTTGATTGTGGTTGCTGGACTGATCGGGTCGTGATGGTTAGCTAGGATCACAGTGTTTTGATATATTCGATTTTAAATGAACTAAAAGCGAGGTAGGTAATCTATTATTATGGTGGCAATTTGATATGATATTGTAGTTCTATAACTATTTTTATTTTAATTTTTTTAGTCCTAAAATGAGTGGACCAAATAAGAGAAAACGAACCCATAATTTTAACACAGACTGGGAGGAATCATATTGTTTCATTAATTTAAAAGGTAAATGCATTTGCCTGTTGTATGGCAGTAGTATTGCAGTGCCGAGAAAACATAATGTTGAACGTCACTTTCAGACAAGTCATACCACTTTTGATACGAATTATCCACTTAAATCTGAAGTAAGAAAGAAAAAAATAAATCAACTAAAATTAAGTTTAACTACTCAACAGACTGTTTGCACTAGACATGTGGAAAAATCTAAAAAGGCAACCATTGCTTCTTTCAAAATTTCTTACATGCTCGCAAAGAAGAAAAAACCTTTCCAGGATGGTGAATTGTTCAAAGAAGCATTTCTGACTGCTGCCGATTGTTTGTTTGAGGAATATTCTAACAAGCGTGAGATTATGTCGGCAATACAAGACCTACAGTTGTCAAATAACACAGTCACAGGAAGAATACATGCAATTTCAAAAGACTTGCAAACTCAGTTAAAGACTGACTTGGAAATATGTGACTGCTTCTCTCTGTAATTTGACGAGTCAACAGATAGATCAGACACCGCACAGTTGGCAGTTATGGTGAGAATGGTATTTAGTAACTTCACAGTAAAAGAGGAGCTGTTGCAAATATTACCAACGAAAGGACAGACGAGAGGTGAGGATATTTATAAAATTTTCAGAACATACGCCAGGTCAATAAACATGCCTTTGCATAAGTTGTCTGCGATAACTACCGATGGGGCACCAGCAATGGTTGGTAAAAACAAAGGATTTATTACCCTTTGTAGGAAAGATGAATCATTTTCAAACTTTATGTCCTACCACTGTATTATCCATCAGGAAACTTTGTGTTGTAAAATACTGCCCTTTGAACATATGAAAATACTCACAAAGATAATCAACTCTATTCCAGCAGCTCCATTACAACACTGAGTTTTTAAGGCCCTGTTAGAAGGTACTGAAGATAAAGAACATGATCTCATCCTGCATACTGAAGTATGTTGGCTCAGTAAAGGTAAAGTTCTTACAAGATTTGTGAACTTAATTGAAGAAATAAAAATATTTATACATGATAAAAATGAAAATTATGATGAACTAGCAGACTCTTGCTGGCTGGTGGATTTGGGTTTTCTTGCTGACACCATGGAAAAATTAGATTCTTTCAATTTGGAGTTGCAGGGAAAAGACAAAAATATAGCTGAAATGATAAGCTCTGTAAACGCATTTAAAGCAAAATTGACTTTGTTGATATCACATCTGCATATCAAGTCTCTCGTGCACTTCCCATATATGAGGAA
>PVKE010028433.1:0-20915 GCA_004027555.1 Craseonycteris thonglongyai | reverse complement strand
GCGACATCCACTCGGTGACCTAAGCTGCTTTTCATTCAGCAAGGGCTTTATTTGTCAAAAGGACATTAAGCTTGACCTCCAAATTTGGCTGATAATTTACTGATGAGATTCATAACCTTTGGGTTGCTCTGATATTTTGACATGTTTGCTGGGTTCTGGGCCACATCCTGGAAGGCCACCATAACTTCTGGATCCTGCAAAGAAAGGTGGATTTTTTTTTTTTAGTATTTATAAAAGTGTTACATGGATCAACAAGTTTATTATCTTAAATCCTATCTCTTTATTTAGACCTGTAACTTTGTTGTGGTCAAGTTGATTAGAGTTTTGACAAGTTACTGTAGTATCAATATCACTAATATGTACCTCAAAGTCAAAATTATTTCTGGAAATAATTTTGTACTGGAAAAAAGCATATACAATTTTGATACAAAGATAAGGACTACTAGATATAATTACTAACTATTACAAAGTAATTATATATCAACCACAAACCAATATTCCTACAAACCAATTTTTGAAAATTTAAGTTATTCATTTAAAAAAAGAAAATGAATGTCACAAGTGCATGATTAGCTATTTGGTAATTCAGATCAATAAAATACGGCCAACAGAGTAACCTTTGTACAGAATTATGAAAGAAATGACTTAGTGATATAAAATTCAACTTTGTTTTCCAAGTCTTACCTGCATGGCTGCAAGAACCTCTGGATCACTGAGGATTTCATTGAGTCCAGGCATTCCTGCCATCCCAGGCATGCCCCCTGCCATCCCAGGCATTCCTCCAGGAAAATTACCAGGCATAGCTCCAGGAAAGCCACCTGCAAAAATAAGAGAAAAAACTGTAGAGACAATAACTAAATTCCCAAGTAATCTGAGAGTATACTATCTCCTACTGTAGATGAAAAAGGGGTTCTATAGAAAGTTACCTCACAAGGTGATCTGATCATAAATCCCTAACTGGGCAGGTCATCTGGGTAATCATGCGCCCAGGCTTATAACTTCTTTACTAAAAGGTTTATCTTTGCCTTAAGCCATCTCTGCCCATGGTTTCTGTGTGTCTATGCTAGCACATCTTTGTAGTAAGTGGAATCACCCTCAAGAAACCATAAATCTTAACTCCCATAATCCAATCATCTAATCCTCACCTTGCTTTCTCCCACCTCCATGTAATCTTCCTTATGTTCCCTCCTTAATTCCAAATGTATAAAAGAAACTGCAAAACTGCCATTCTCCAGAGAAAATTTGAGATCTTTCTATTGTCAGTTTTGGCTCAAATAAACACATAAAATTCTCTACTGGGATGCCTGGATTGCTCAGGGGTTGAGCGCCTGCGTGGCAATCATGAGTTGGGGGTTTAATTCCCGGGCCCTGTCCATGCAAACCCATATATTAAACTTTGGTGCAACTGGTAACCGCTGGGATAGTTTGGCAGTGAAGGTTCCTACCTCCCATGTGGGAGGCCCCCCGCCCCCGTTCAGTTCCCATCCCACACGGCCCCACATTCACCTGTGTGGAACAAAACCATGTCACAACTAATAATGTACAACTATGGAGACTGTTCTGTACCCTCTGCTTCTCTCTCTCTCACCTCTCAAACAATAAAATAAAATTCTCTTCAGGTTTGGACATTTCCTATGTCAACATTACCAATCAAAGTAACCCATGTGCATGTACAAACAAGGGTTCCTATTAAACACAAAGTAGTCTGAACATTCTAACAGGATGTAACAAGACACAATTTTTACATACAAATATTCTCTTAAAATATAAGGCTGAAAACCAGACTTTGATACCCTCTGGGTTCAAATTTTTTTCCTAGCAATAAAACTTAACTTAAAATTTAAGACAACTAATCTTACCTTAGAATAAAAAGAAAGCCAACAGTCCCTTGGAATTACAAAATTAGCCCAATAAATCAACCTGGTCATCTTATATCTTCTCAATCTTTAATATTATTTTTATATTTCAATATTAAGTTAATTCATAAGATTTTATTATTATTTTTTAAACTATATTCCTCTAGAGCAGTTATTCCTTCAGGAACTACATGGAATGCTTATTATAAAAAGCTATGGATTTTTATCTCCACCCTAGACAAGATCAATTATTTCTACAAGTGAAATGGAAATTCTGTATTTTTAACAAATACTCCTGCTGTTTTTTGTTTTTTTTTTAATAGCAAGAACAATACTCTAGCAAAAAGGATTTAATTCTGTCAGCATGTTTTTAGATTATAAACCCCAATTATTTTCTACCCAGTTTTTCAATACCATAAACCTTCATGTCCACTGGAGGTATTTTGAAATAACTACAGGTATTATGCCAATATAAGGAGATCCTAAAGGGAAATACAGGTGACATTAATGTATTCTACAGATCAAAGGTCCCTATAACAAAGGCATCGAAAAGGAGAAACATGGATCACAAAATAATTTCCACTTGGCTCAAAAGTTTGAAAATGCCCATAAGTAATAATCACAGATAAGGGAAAACCACTTCTATACTTTCTTGCCGTTCCCACTGACTGTGAAACTCTAGTTTCTATCCATAAAACAATTACTGGCCTAAGGCAACAGTACTTAACCTACTTGTCAAATCTAAGTAATTATAATAAATCTATATAACAAAAATTTATTATCTCTATTACTAGTCCACATTAGTGGTCATTTTCTAAAACAAAGGTACCTGACCTAAGATTATTTATATATTTATATTTTAAACAGGAAGTAAGCTATGAGCTAAAATTTATATTCTTGCCTTTTCTACAAACTGCAAGTCATCCTCAAAATATGTTCTTTTTTTTTAATTGCTTGGCACATTACCTATCAGAATACAGGCTACCTTTTTTTAGACTAACCATGCAACAAACTTTAACATATGGCATAGAAGCATTAGTGGTATATAATTGTTTCTATAAACCCTCCTTAAGAGAAAGCTGGCCACTATTAAACAACTAGAAGTAGCTGATTCCCCATTAGAATTATGAACTTAAAAAAAAATCTCTCTTTTGGGGAAGCCAGGATGGCTCAGTGGGTTAGGCGCTCACTTTGCAGCCCTGGGGACCGAGGATCGAATCCCAGCCCCGGCAGACCCAATATGCTGAACTGGGGAGTGGCCCCAGTTCAGTTCTCACCGGGGCGAGACCCCAGCCCAGTTCTTGCCCTGTGCAGCCCCACCCACCTGTGGAATGAAACTATGTGGAAAAACCAATGATGTGCAACTATGGAGACTATTCTGGGCCCTCCCACTTCTCTATGTCTCTGACTCTATATCTCTCTCTCTCTGTCAAAAACAATAAATAAATCTTAAAAAAAAAGAAAAAAAGTTTTTTAAATCTCGTCTTGGTCTTTATATATAATTATATACTGCCTCATTCAGAAAGTACTTGAAAATTATTTTGAGTGTCCTTTTAAATTACTCTTTTACCTATAACTTATAGGCCTCTGGTATCATTTAAGTCTCTGCCTTGCCAGTAATTCTGATCACTTGACATTTTCAAGAAAGGGAAGAGTGTGCATTATTTTTACATAGGACTCAAAAGCATTGTTTGTGCTTTAATAATTTCATACAGTGCTTTTACCTATTATCTCAGGAATTTCAAAGGAACAAATTTTCATTATAGCTATATAGAAATAGTTAGAATTCTTCATAATCAATTCTTGTATTTTTAATAAAGTACAATGCTCAGACCTCAATAAATGTTATTTTTTAAAAGTATACAGCTCCAAGTATAAAGAAAATAACATACTATATGTCCACTAGCATACAATTTTTAATTAGAATGAAACTTTCTAGAGGTTATCTAAAAATATTCAGTGCCCCAGGGACTAACAGTATTAAATATAATAAACATATCAGAATATTCTCCAATTTATAATTTTTCTTTAAAAATACCTGGAAAAGAGCCATGCTGAGTTCCTGATTGTCGTCTGGCTTCTTCCTCCTTTAACAGAAAAAATAAAATTATATAACAGGGAGGGAAAAGTCTGCTCTCCACCCCAAATCTATCCATGTAAAATCCTGGGCAAGATTACAAATTTCAAATGGAAATAATGGACTAAAAAATACACCCTACCCATACCCTTCTCCCTAAAATTTCCAACTGGATTCTATTTAATGAGCATTACTTTCAATAATGATTCCAAATAGTGTTTACTTTTATTCTGGGGAGAAAAAAAAACCTGGAAAGCAATTTATACTGATGTCTATCCATGCTTATGAAAACTAAATCTCACTATTTTTAAATTCCAAAATGAAAGCACATGGCTGGTTAGAATACTAAAACTGGCATAACTTTTGTTTACCAGGTTCATCTTTTCCACACTTTCCCTATATAACTCAACAAATACAACGGGAAATTTACTGGTTTGTTTTTTCTTAAAGACAAAAATGAAAGGAAATATACATAAACTTCCCTCATAACCAGTTATAAAGTCACCAACAAGATATATAAATGTAAAAATTACTTTTAAAGATTATAAATTATAACTCCAAAAATTAAGCGACAAAAAATTAGGGTTGTTATAATGGTAATATTATAGGATTGTAATAAAGTTTTATGTCCTTTTATTCAATGTTAGAATGAAGCAGATGAAAATTGATATTATCAATGCAAAAGGCTAACAGAAAAAAACTAGGACAAACCTTAAGAATAGCAACAGTGTTGTGGATAAATATGGATTAACATTCTTCTTTTCTAAATTTTTTTTTTTAAGATTTATTTTTATTGTTTTTGACAGAGAGAAAGAGAGAGATACAGAGACAGAGAGAAGGGGGAGGGCCCAAAACAGTCTCCATAGTTGCACATCATTGGTTTTTCCATAGTTTCGTTCCACAAGTGGGCGCGGGGCTGCACAGGGCAGGAACTGGGCCAGGGTCTCATCTCAGTGAGAACCGAACTGGGGGCACTCCCCAGTTCAGCATATGGGTCCACACGGGCTGGGACCAGGATTTAATCCTCAGTCCCCGGGGCTTCAAAGTGAGTGCTTAACCCACTGAGCCATCCGGGCTTCCCTTCTTTTCTAAATTTTATATACCGTAATATGACTTATAACTAAAAATAGCTCAAGTGAATTTTAAATAGTTATGACTCCACTGCTACAAAAGAAATCACAAAATTTAACAAATCAGGGCAAACATCCTCAAGAAAACAGATAATACTGCCAAGTTTTAATTACTTTACCAGAAAAAAATTCCTGATTTTAGAAGGACACAAACAAGAATGTAAACTGATTAAATATAAGGTCACTTGAGAATTTAAAACTAGGGGACACTGGGATGGCTCAGCGGGTTAAGAGCTTGCTTTGCTGCCCTGGAACCCGAGGATTGAATCCCGGGCCCAGGCCATGTGATGTGGATCCATATGCAGTTCTTGCAGGGGCCTATGCAGGAGGCTCCCAGCCCAGTCCCTGCCCTGTGCAGCCCTGCACCCACCTGTGAAAACTAAATACCGTATTTTCCAGCGTATAAGACAACCCCCTAATTTTACAGTTAAAACATAGGTTTAGGCCTATATTTGCTGTATAAGACTACAGCCTCGGAAGTGGGGGGTAATCTTATACAGCGAAAATAGGCCTAAACCTATGTTTTAACTGTAAAATTAGGGGGTCGTCTTATACGCCAGAAAATACAGTATATGGGGAAAGCTGGGATGGCTCAGTGGGTTAAGCACTCACTTTGAAGCCCTGGGGACTGAGGATCGAATCCTGGCCCCAGCCCATGCAGACCCACATGCTGAACTGGGGTGTACCCCCAGTTCAGTTCTTGCCAGCTCCCGGCCCAGTTCCTGCCCTGCGCAGCCCTGTACCCACCTGTGGAGTGAAAACATATGGAAAACTAACGTCAACTATGGAGACTGCTCTGGGCCCTCCCCTTTTTCTCTGTCTCTGTTTCTGTCAAAAATTAGTAAAATAAATCTTTAAAAAACAAACAAAAAAAACCCTAAATATATGGAAAACTAATGCTGTCAACTATGGAGACTGCTCTGGGCCCTCCCCATTTTCTGTCTGTCAAAAACCAATAAAAATAAATTAAAAAAAAAGAAGAATTTAAAACTAAAAGTATTGCCACAAAAATTATCATTCGAATGATATACTAAAAGCTCTAATCTATTGTATTTCCCTTTAATGGTTTAGCTATCTATAGAAACTTTACCCTCTGGGCTCTCTCATGTTCTTCACGAGCCTTCTTAACCCTTTCCATTCTTTCTTTGATTTCTCGTTCTTCACGTTTTCGCTCATACTTTCTCCGATGTTCTGCAATTTTCTGGGCCTAGGGAAAAAAAAACAAACATGGAAAAATGTTCTAAAAGGTGAGTAAAATCAACATAAATCTACAGTGTTGTTAAAAATTACTTCTCTTTGTGGACAGGTGTTTAATTCAAGACATAGTTCTGAATACTAAGGTAGATTTACCTAATAGAAAAAGACCTGATATAACTCACGCTTTAGCAAGTCCACTGTGAAAACAGAGGAAAGAGGCTGGGATTTGAAGTTAGGAATATTATAATTCTGTTTCAAACTGCATGACAATTTTTATCTGATACCTGCCACAGGAAGGTAGAGAATGCAACACATGTATCAGTTATATGCTATAATTCAAGCTTCCTCATTCATAAAGTGAGGGGGTAGGAGAGGAGAAATATGCAAGTCTATAGAACTGCTATAAGGATTAAAAGAGAAAATACACATCACAGACACTAATACATCAGGTGAGACAAACATTTGTTATCTACTATTTGTTCAGAGAATAAAGTAAATTTGAGATGCATATTCATTACTTGTTTATGATTTAAATAACCTCATATTCTAGAATATTTCACTCAATAACCTTGCTGAGTTAGCACTGATAAGAAAAAAAAAAGTCTGATAGTAAAGTTAAATTACAGTAAATTAAAATTTGCACTATCTTAAAATCGTTAGGAATAAATTCTTGGAAGTGTTAACATCCCACAAAGCTGAAGGATTTACCATGTGAATGAATACATTAAAACTATTTTAACTAACAATTTTGAACAGAAATTATTTTAAGAAGGAATCTTCTTGCTTTGTGATTCAACATTACTATAAGTTTGGGGGGAAGCCATGATGGCTCAGCAAGTTAAGTACTCACTTTGTAGCCCCGGAGACTAAGGATCAAATCCTGGCCCCAGCCTATGGGGACCCATATGCTGAACTGAGGTGTGCTGCTCATGCAGGAGGCCCCCTGTTTGGTTTGCACCCCCCAGTTCAGCCCCTAGCTAAAGCGGGTATGCCTTCCATGTGGGACACATCCAACCCAGCTCCTGCTCTTGCACTGTCCCCACCCACTTGTGTGGAACAAAACCATGTCGAAAATTGATGATGTATAACTATGAAGAGTGCTCTTGGTCTTGCCCCTTCTCTCTGTCTAGTCAAAAATAATAAAAATAAATCTTTAAAAGTTTGGGGGATGCTGGGATGGCTCAGTGTGGGTTAAGAGCTCACTTTGTAGCCCCAGGGTCGGAGGATTGAATCCTGGCCTCAGCCGTACGAACCCATATGATGAAATGGGGTGTGACACCCCCCCCCACCCGCCGTTTGGTTCTCACCGGGGCAAGCTTCCCATATGGGAGGCCCCTGCCCAGTTCCTGTCCTGTGCACCTCCCCCACCACCTGTGTGGAATGAAACAATGTTGAAAACTGATGATGTACAATTATGGAGACTGCTCTGGGCCCTCCCGCTTCTTTCTGTCTCTCTCTCCGTCAAAAACAATAAATATTTTTTAAAAATCCAAAACTTGTTATCTTCCACAGGGTCCTCATGTTTTATACATCTATGATAAATAAGGACAAGCCAGATTCAATCTTGGGTCATGTTTTATAGATTTTCTATTTCTTTCCTCGCTGTAAACATAATGCCTCCCTTTCCATTCCTTTTTTTGGTTATAATTCTACTGACTTGCAAACAAAGTAATTGAGCTTGAGAAAATATTGCATGAAAAACTAAGACATGAATACCTAATGAGATTTCCTGAGTTGAGCACAAACTCAGTTTTTGTAGATTATAACTTCAAAATATTTGCATTTTTGCATCTGTTTACTTGCCAGGTGCTAAGTAGTAGAGCCATGGAGCATTACAGTAATGGCTTTCTCTTTCTCTACTTCAACATACCCTTGGTTGAACTTCTTTCAGCATTGCACTAGCATCTTCATCATAATCCAATTTACATGCAAGGGCAAGATCATGGGCTGCTTCTTCCCAATGGCCCAGAAGTCTGAAACAGATTTAAACTCATTTTAGAAGCCTTATACACATATTTACATATGTAGCACAGTGTCTTTCATTATTATAAAAAAGGATTCTTACAGAAGAGGTTTAAGTTAAATAACGAACCATAAATTTTCTTGAACCACTACAAACACTATATCCCATATTATACCGGTAAATATCTAAAAGTGTACATTTCCTCTATGGTTAACTATAAACCTACTCTTCTACTAAAACATGTTTAAAAACTTCAAAAGCAGAATCAACATGATATATTCTTAAAATGCTACCTTCTATAATACATGTGAGAAAACAATACATGTATGCACATGTGATTAAAGAAATTAAAGGTTGGTTAGGGTAGGTAAAAATGAAGTACAGATAGCAATGGAAATGAGACTTCTCTGGGTGTATCTGTTAACTCAGCTTTGTCCTTTAAACATGAAAATTCATTACATAGTCAAAAGAATAAAATTAAATGAGAAAAAATGGAAACAAAATAAACCCTACACTTGAAATATCTAACTCTAAGAGAATAGTGTCAAAAATACAAAATAAAAGGAAAACATTTAACATTAAATTTTAATTAAAAATATCAGTATAGGGGAAGCCAGTATGGCTCAGAAGGTTAAGCCCGCTCAGTCTGCAGCCCTGAGGACCAAGAATCAAATCCCAGCCCTGGCCCATGCAAACCCATATGCTGAACTGAGGTGTGCTTCCCATGCAGAAGGCCCCCAGTTTGGTTCTCACCCCCCACAACCCCTGTTTGGCCCCTGGCTCGAGGGGGCATGCCTCCCATGCAGGAGGCCCCCAGCTCAGTTCCCACCCTGCATGGCCCCTGTCCACCTGTGTGGAATGAAACCATGTCAAAAAACTGATGACATACAACTACGGAGACTGCGCTGGGCCCTCCTCCCCCTTCTGTCTGTCTCTGTCAAAAATAATTTTTCAAAAATATTTTTTTCTAACTCTGTCCATTGAAACAACAGAAGTAATGATATCCCAGAAGCAATAAAAACATATAATAGCCAAACTTTAGCTTCTACAAATATAATTACCACTAAAAAAAACTTGTTTTCTTGAAGAAATGGTTTATTCCAAGTCCTAGACAAGCGACATACAAGATGAGCTCATGTTACGTTGTACCAGAAAGCATGGAAATGCTCAACTACTTAGTATTGGGGTCTCAAGAAAATCAATGGCAATGCATGAGCTTCCTATACAAACTGAACATTAATAAATTTTATTCCAACCTTTTACCTGTATCTTTGATATATGTTATCATAATCACTAGAGCTGCTTTCTGAGTCACCTAAATACAGCTATCCCAAGCATATACATCTTCATCCCCACTCACACTTGAAGTGCAGCACCTTTTCATTCCACACAAGATATTAATGTCTTTGGAGATTTCATCCTTGATCTACAAATACCCATTTGTATAACATTAAGTTTTGCTTTCCAGAATTATTACTAATATGGGTTTAAATCACCTCTTTATTTTCCCCCTTTTCTGATTATTCAGGTGACTTAGTATTGACTAATATAGTTTGAGGCTAGTGAATCCCTTCTTCTATAATATACTGTTTAATGTTAAGTTACAAAGAGTAAAGTCTGAAACTAAAATTTGTAAGGACACTGATACACGGTCAGGAATAAAGAAATAAAACGAAGTCACTATGGTCAAGCATCTAAATTAACTTCAAGTGGGCTGAGGAATAAGGAAATTCTTCTTCTTCTGACTCCAGGAACTTAAAATTTTTTAACTTCCCAGTCCTGTGTCAATACCTGGACACAAATTAATGCGTTGTGCATTAATGCCTGGACATACATGGTCTGACAATTAAGTTCATGAACTCATCCTAGTAGTGCTATATACCTCATTGCTGAATATCAGTATAGTCACTTTGAAAGTACTCCCCTTGTGAAGCTATGCTCCCTTCAAAGCAATTTTGGAACTCTTTTTCTGTAATGGCTATCAGAACTGTCATCATTATTACCCTTGAAGACCTGATGTCATCAAAATGTCTTCCTGTCAATATTCCCTTTATCTTCAGGTATAGAAAATAGTCATTGGAGGCCTGATCAGGGCAGTAGCGAGGGTGTTCCAATACAGTTATTTGTTCCCTCACAGACAGCGCCATGTGAGCTGGTGCATCTTTGTGATGCAAGAAGAGCCATGAGTTGGTGGCAAAAACCTCAAAGTCATTTTTGTCTTTCTCACGTAGCCTTTTCAGCACCAGCAAATAGTAAGCTTGGCTAACTGTCCAGTTGGTACAAATAATAAACAATCCATGTAGTATCAAACAAGGGTAGCAACATCTTTTTGACTAGATTTGGAGTGACAGAACCTTTTTGGTCGTGGAGAATTGGCTGACTTCCATTGTGCACTTTGGACGCTTTGTTTCAGGATTGTAATGTTACACCCATGTTTTATCACCAGTGAAAACACTACTCAAAACATCGTCTTGCCTCTCTAAAAGGTCTTGGCAAACTTCGACTCTCCTTTGCTTTTGTTCACCAGTGAGCTTCTTTGGGATCATTTTTGCACACACCTTTCTCATGCCAAGATTTTCAGTGAAGATTTTCCTGTTTCTCTTATCATTGTTTATTTGATTTGCTATGCTTCTCACAGTCAGCTGATGATTCTGACCCAAAATTCAATGAATTTTTTGCAATGCTTTCCTCAGTTCTGCTCGTTACTGACCACCCTGACATCTCATCAGTAGTGATGCTTTCTCTTCCCTTAGGAAAACGTTTAATTCATTTGTACACTGCAGTTTTCCCCATAAACTTGAACTAACACATCCCTGATTTCCCTTCCACTCTTGCTAAGTTGAACAAGAAATTCAATATTTGTTCATTGTTCTAATTCAATTTCTGATATTCTTGCAACTGCATACAAAAATACCCAACAACATAATCATGCCACTCAGGAAGACACCGCCACACGTTGACATGAACACAGATGATATACCAAAGTTATAAAACCTCACCAAGTTTTTTGCACAGTGGCAAATTCACGAACTTAATTGCCAGACTTCATACAGCAAACCTTCAGAATGACTTCATGATGTTCCACTGTTTAGATCGGGAGTGTCCAATCTTTTGGTTTCCCTGTGCCACACATAAAATATACTAATACTAACAGTAACTGATAAGCTTTTTTAAAAAAAGTCGCAATCTCATGATTTAAAAAGTTTACAAATTTGTATTGGGGCACATTCAAAGCAGTCACAAGTGGCCCGTGGCCATGGGCTGGACAAGCGTGGTTTAGAGACCATAGGACAGCTGATGACTACCATCTTGGACCACTCCAGGAACTAATATAAAACTGATTCTTTTCAAGAATGTACTTTCTAACTTTAAGAACCCTCAGCTTTTCTTTTTCCTGAAGACTACTCTGGGTGCTGATTAGTTGTGTTTTTGGTTTGCAAACCCCCTGAATAAGTCTTTAACATTTATTACTAGACAAAGCCTCCTGACCCTGTGAAAGATCCTTACCTTAAAATTGGCTATATACATGGTTAAAAATTGTTAGTGTTTATACCAATTTACATTCCCACTAGCAGTGAATGAGGGTTCCTTTTTTCTCCATAGACTCTCCAGCATTTGTTATTTCTTATCTGGTTGATTACAGCCATTCTAACAGGTGTGAGGTGGTATCTCATTGTGGTTTTAATTTGCATCTCCCTAATTGCTAGTGATGTTGACCACTTTTTCATATCTGCTGGCCATTTGTATGTCTTCATGAGAAGTGCCTATTTAGGTCTCCCCACTTTTTAATTAGATTGCTTGGTTTTTCTTTTATTGAGTTGTACAAGTTCTTTATAGATTTTTGTTATTAGCCCCTTATCAGAGGCACTGTTTGCAAATATTTTCTCTCAATTGGTTGGCTGTCTCTTTACTTTGTTGATAGTTTCCTTTGCTGTGCAGAAGCTTTTTAGTGTGATAATGTTCTTCCCTTGCCATTGAGGTCAGGTTCATAAAGGTCATCCCTGAACCCCAGGTCTGTTAACTTCAGTACCAATGTTTTCTTCTATGCAGTTTATTGTTTCGGGTCTTATTCGGAGGTGTTTAATTCATTTTGAGTTAATTTTGGTATATGATGACAGATCGAAAGTTCACATTTATTCTTTTCTAGGTGGTTTTCCAATTTTCCCAGTACCATTTACTGAAGAGGTGTGGTGTTAGTGGTATAGTGATGAGCATACCTGCCTTCCATTTACTGAAGAGATTTTCTTTTCCCCACTATATATTTTTCGCTCCTTTGTCGAAAATAATCTGGCCATATATTTGTGGGTTAATTTCTGGGTTTTCAATTCTGTTACATTGGTCTGTTTATCTGTTTTTCTGCCTATAGAGGGCAGTATGGAGATTCCTCAAAAATTAGGAATGAAATTGCGATATGACACAGAAATCCCTCTTCTGGGTATCTACCCAAAAAAGTTGAAAACCTGGGGTAGCTGGGATGACTCAGCGGGTTAAGTGCTTGCTTTGCAGCCCCGGAGACCAGGGATCGAATCCTGGCTCCGGCCCAGGCGGACCCATATGCTGAACTGGGGTGCCCTCAGTTCAGTTTTTGCCGGGGCCTATGTGGGAGGCTCCCGGCCCAGTTCCTGCCCTGCGCAGCCCCACACCCACCTGTGGAGTGAAACTATATGAAAAACTAATGCTGTCAACTATGGAGACTGCTCTGGGCCCTCCCTCTTCTCTCTGTCAAAAAAACCAATAAAAATAAATCTTTTAAAAAAGAAGTTGAAAACCTTAATTCGCAAAGATATATGTACTCCCAATGTTCATCACAGCACTTGTTCATGGTGGCCAAGTCAAGGAAACAACCAAATTGTCCTTGGATAGACGACTGGATAAAGAAGTTGTGGTACATTTACACAATGGAATACTACTCAGCGATAAGAAAAGATGTAATACAGCCATTTGTGACAACATGGATGGACCCTGAAACCATCTTATTAAGTGAAATAAGTTAAGATGGAAAGAATCAAGAAACATATAACTTCATTTATAGGTGGAATATAAAATTGAAAATAACAAAGCAGCAAAAACTCATGGACACAGTCAATAGTCTGGTGGTTACCTGAGGGTAAAGGGGAAGGTAGACAGGGAGGTGGGGGGCTGTTGGAAGAGGGCATCAAATATTGGTGGTGAAAAGACAGCTGATTCTGGGTACAATGCATAGACGATGTAATATAGAATTGCACACCTGGAAACTATGTAATTATTACCAACCAATGTCACCCAAATAAATTTAACAATAAAAAACAACAAAAATACTGTTGAGCGCTCGCTTTGTAGCACTGGGGACCAAGGATCGAATCCCAGCCTATGCGGACCCATATGCTGAGCTGGGGAGTTCCCCCAGTTCAGTAGTTCTCTCTCTGTCTCTGTATCTCTCTGTCAAAAAATAAAATTAAATTAAATTAAAAAAAAAATATATATATATATATATATATATATTGTTAAGTGGTTTAATTTGACTAAAGGGAGTGATAAAAATTTTTATTTTCTTATTTGTCCTTAGGATATTCTCTCAATTCTTCATATTAAGCACATATAATGATTACTATGAAACTAACTCCTCAGGCATTTTTTTAGAAAGCATTTTAAAACATCAGATTTAAGTAGAGTTCTGAAAATAAATAAATTCCAATATTTACCTGTATGCTTTCCCTCGCCACTTATAAGGCTGAGCTGAATCAGGATTTATTTCAATGGCTCTGTCACAGTCACGGATGGCTGCATTTGGCTTCTGTAATTTGATGAAGACACTAAAAAATAAGTATGATATTAAAAAGTATTCATTTAAAACAATAACACTTTTGGGGTTGCCAGAGAAGCAATTCTATAATATTTAAATAAATGAGCAGGAATTATTCACTAGGGGATGCTATTTGTTTATAGAGTTCTTACCTGGCTCTCTTAGCATACAGAATGGCCAAGCGAGGATTCAGCTTGATGGCATCTGTGAATAAGTCAATGGCTTTCTGTAGTTCACCTAAAGTGAAACAGAAGTTACTGAGAAATAGCCAGAGGATAAAAGAGACCACTGACTTCTCATATAATTAATCTTTCACATCATTCATTTAGGTTAAAAAAAAAAAGAAACTAGTTTCTAAATTAATATACAAAACTGGCTCTTCAAAACAAACCTTTACCAAGCCTACGAATATACTGTAAATCACTCAAGACAGAGACAATACCGACACTCTACAAGAATTCATATTACATTTTAAATTAAATTTTAAATGTGTAAAGGACCATAACAGAACTCATGAAACAGTATAGCACAATATTCAGTTTTTCAAATTAGTATAGATATCTATTAATAGTTATATTATACTGGGATGTCTAGTAAGCAAATCACACCTACTATTATGTTCAAAACCGAACTCTTAATTCCTACCCCTCTCCCAAACTATCTGCCCCACTCCCATTCCTGTATTTCCAATTAAATAATTGGCTCTTCCATTCAGTCTAGTTTAAGAGGTTGGCAAACTTTTCTGCAAAGGGCCATATAGTAATTATTTTAGGCTTTGCAGACCATTAACAACCATAGCTATTCAATTCTGCTGTTGTAGTGGTGAAAGCTGCCACAGATAATACATAAATGAATGGGTATGGCTATGTTTCATTACATTTTTACAAAAACAGGAGGCTGCAGTTTGGCAATTACAGGCACATCTCATTTTATTGTGCTTCACAGGTGTTTGGTTCTTTACAAACTGAGGGCAAGACCACCCATCAGCAGAAAGATCAAGACTCTACTGTGATACTTGATTTATTGCAGTGCTCTGGAATCCAACCTGTAATATCTCCAAAGTATGCCTGTACTGATCTGCCTCAAGCCCAACACCTTGGGAGTCATTATGACTCTCGAAATTAAAGCTTAAATCCTTTTACCTCTACTTTCAAAATATATCCAGAACCTAACCACTCCTCCTTTATCACCCCGTCCAGAGGTTTCCAAACTATGCACCAATGGGCCACCGGACAGTTTGTTAGGAAACTACTGGCTCAACATGGATCACAGTTTCAACACTGGATTACTACATTCCTTTTGATATCTTTGAAAAACTGTTTTCAGTTATTAGTAGAAAAACTGTGATAAAAAGCAAGAACTGCAGAAAAATAGATGTGGAACAGGAAAATGAGTGTGGCAATGTCCAATCAGATTCCAAGATTTGAGATGTTTTAGTGTCCAACACATACACATTGCTTATTAGAAAACATGGTTAAGAATAAAATACATTTTCTTCCAATTTGTAGGAATTATTTCTTCAAACAATCACTAACTTGTTAGGACAGATAGTTATTAAATGATTTAGACATAAAGCTATAAAATAAAACCTCTTATACAAATTTCTTGGCCTAGGAGTGCTGTAAAAAAGTCAAGACACAAAGGATATTATAATTAACAGTTTGGGAACCTTTGCTCTAATCCAAACCACCACCATTTAGCCAGCTGGACTACAAAATAAGACTCATTTGGGGTCAAGAAACTGCACTTTAGATCTATTGTGGGTGAGTATCACTGATTAAGGACCTAATCTCTGTGCTTAAGATAATAGCAAGGATACTAAGGCAGGCCCATTCTTGAGAGATGTGCAACTCCTCTAATGGGCAACTTTGGCATCCCAAGACATTTTTAGAAACACACCCATAGTTGAATACTTTTCCTACACAACCTTCTTTCCATGCCTTCTACACAGCAGTAAGACCTACATGATCATCTCACTGCCTTTCCAGTTTCCTCTGGCTCTTCCTACTCCCCCATTTCCCTTCACAGGTTATTTTCCTAATATATGCCTGGCACATCAATTCATGTTTTAGATTCTACTTCTCCAATGAACTAACACGCCCTCATCTGCCCATCCATTGATCTACATAAAATAGCAAGAACAATCCTTTTCAAAAGCAATACATGTCACTATGAAGCACCCTTAATCAAAAGACCCTTAATGGTTTCCCATCATCCTTAAGGATAAAATCCTAAGTATTTAGCATGATCTACAAAGTTCTTCAGTCATCCATCCATCCGTCCATCCTCCTTACCACCTTCCCACCACCCAGGCACTTCTGTGACCCCAATTACACCACTCTTACCCCTCCCTCCCTTCAGTTATACTGGCCTTTCTGCTATTCCTTAAATATGTAATCATCCCACATGCTCTCCTAGTTAGACTGTATTTGTTCTGTCTCAAAAACTCTTCTTCACATGGCTTGCTTGCTTCACTTTGCCAGATGCTTTCCTGACCACCCTAATATGAAATATAGCTTTCTTTCATCACTAAGTATCCCTCTACTCAGCAATATTTTTCTTCATTGCACTTATTATCACCTAACACTATATTGAAAACTTGTTCATTTTTGTTCCCCAGTAACATATGCAGTCCATGAAGTAAAGAAATTGGGCTGTTTTGTTTCTCACTGTATAGCCAGCATCTAAAACACTGCTTGCATCATGGTAAGTCTTCAGTAAATATTTGAATAAATATATTAAACTGAAAAAGCATAATAAAAATACAACTAATAACGTGACAGCTGGAAACTAGTCTTATTTAATAAGTGAGAATATTTACACCTTAATAATAATATCAGTACCATAAGTATAGTATCAGGGGGGATGCTGGGATGGCTCAGCAGGTTGAGCACTTCTCTTGTAGCCCCAGCGTCTGAGAATCATATCCCGGCCTGTGCAATCCCATATACTGAACTGGGGTGTGCCGCCCAGTTCAGTTCTCACCGGGGCATGCCTCCCATGAGGGAGGCTTCTGGGTCAGTTCCTGCCCTGCACAGTCCCATGCCCACCTGTGGCATTAAACTATGTAGCAAGAAAACTGATGATGTACAACTATGGAGACTACTTTGGGCCCTCCCTCTTCCTTCTCTGTCAAAAACAATAAAAAGGAGAAGCTGGGATGGCTCAGTGGGTTAAGCGCTTGCTTTGTAGCCCTGGAGCCCGAGGATCGAATCCCAGGCCTGGCCCATGTGAACCCATATGCTGAACTGGGGTGTGCCCCCAGTTCAGTTCTTGCCAGGTCTACGCAGGAGGCTCCCAGCCCAGTTCCTGCCCTGCGCAGCACCGCACCCACCTGCGGAGTGAAACTATATGGAAATCTAATGCTATCAACTATGGAGACTGCTCTGGGCCTTCCCCATTCCCTCCGTCTCTCTCTATCTGTCTTTCTGTCAAAAAAAAAAATACACATAAATCTTAAAAAAAAATTTTTTTTTTTAAAGAAATAATAACAGGTACTACCCTAAGCATATCACACACACTCATTTATTATTTCTGACTCTGTTAGGTAGGTACTATCTATGTTAAGCAGAAACAGAAGCAAGCAAAGAGAGTAACTTCTCTAACTTTACCTAGTTAGTAAATGCCAGAGCTGGAATTCAAACCCAGGCACTACGGCTCTGTAAGTCCAGTGTTTAACTATATTACTGCCTCGCCAAACCCAAGTAGGGCCTGAACGTATAGGTTTAATCCCTGCTTTAGAACACTAGTGTTTTATCCCTTTTGGATATACTATACAATTGTACACATTCTAAAATTAAAACTAGGTTAAATTTACACACAAACATAGCTTGGAAAGAAATATGGAAAAGTAAGAACGTGACTCATCAGGAGGTCGCTGCTTCATTTCCATTTTGTTAAATATTGCTGAAGTCAATAAATAGGTGATGCTGGGATAGCTCATCAGGTTGAGCACTTCCCTCGCAACCACAAGGTCCAGGGATTGAATCCCAGCCTCAGCTCAGGCAAACCCATATACTGCACTGCAGAGCAACTGATAACCACTCAAGAGGGTGGCAAAGGTTGAGGCTCCAGTTCAGTTCCTAACCCACACAGCTCCACATCTACCTGTGTGGAATGAAACCACATCACAACTAATGATGTACAACTATGGAGATAGACTGCTTTGGGCCCTCCCCCATTCTCTCTCTCACCTTCTTTCAAACAATAAAATAAATCTTTTAAAGTCAAGAAATAAGAAAATAAAAGTTTTTTAAAGATTTACTTTTGTTCTTGACAGAGACATAAAGAGACAGAGAGAAGAGGGCTAGCCCAGAGCAATCTCCATAGTTATATGTCATTGGTTTTCTACACAGTTTCATTCCACAGGTGGGTGTGGGGCTGTGCAGGGTAGGAACCAGGCTATGGGCCTCCTGCATGAAGCTCACTCTGGTGAGAAATGAAGCGAGGGCACACCCCAGTTCAGCATATGTGTCTGCAGGGGTTGGGCCAGGATTTGATCCTCAGATCCCAGGGCTGCAAGACAAGCGCTCAACTCACTGAGCCACCCCGGCATCCCAGAAAACAAAATTTTAAAAATACATTCAGTATGCCAAAATAAGTGACAAAAATAATAAATGAGTTGAAAGTATGGCACATTAAGATGGTGGACAATTTGAAGCCTCTTTCAGCCCTGGGTTATTCATTAATCTGTAAAATGGGAGTAGTATAAAATTTAATGAAATAATTAGACCCTTAATAAAACATTAAAACATAATAAAACTGCCAGACATGTGGAAAGTACAAAATAAATGTTGGATAAATAGAAACCTTAGGTGGTAGGAAAATTAAGAAGCAGTAGAGCATAAGTAAAAAAAAACACTGTAAGACAGTAAGATATGGCTGGAATTGAGGAATAACATTCCAAAAGAAGACAACAAGGTTGGGAAGGCAAAATACGGAATCTAACTCTAGCACATCCAATGCTATGATGATTTTCACAATATATGCAAAAAGTTAAGTTGCAAGTTATAAGTAAAGGAGTATGTTTAACAAAGAAAGCAGTTCTAAGTTAGAATAATCTAGGGACAGTGAAAAGAAAGCAATAAATAAAACATATTTCAGGCAGGCAAACTATTAAAGCAACTGAAATAGTATAAACGTATGATAAGGACCTAACCTAAGTAGTAGTGGGATTACAAAAAATAGAAGCAAATATATTTTCCAGCTTGAAACAGCCATCAATACTCAACTCATTCAAAACTAAAACCAGTCATCTTCTAAGTCTATGGATGAAGCTTAAATACACATCAGCATTACACAACATCGATTCAACGATGGCACTGTAATATACTACTATACAGCTACAAAGGGGCTATCACAGTATTGAAGTTAATAAATTTTTTTTCTCATAAACTGTAACTGATTAACAATATACTGAATACTATCAGCACTCTCCTAGTTTGCTAAGGTTTTCCAAAGAGGATCTAGCGTTCAGACTAGAACAAGAGCATTATGTCCATAGACATTTGTTAAGGGTGTTACTATGTAAAAATTGAGGACCATAGTTCTCACTTTTCTTGAAAGCCTTTCACCTTTTTAAAGCCTCTTCTCAATGGAGAAAGATCCAAGGACATAGTCAGGAAAACAAGGAGTTTGAGTCACATCAAGATGTGTCCTGAAGCAAGGTAACTGATTCCTGTGTGATTTCAGCCTCTTTTCAATGGGAAGGGTTGGGTGGAAAACAGGACACTTTCTTCTCCAGTATAAGATAGATATTCAATAAATTTAAGTTCCCTTCCCAATCCTCACTATTTAAGTTATTTCAGTAGAGAACAGAATATACAGACTACCACAGAAATGTAGCAAAGAGCGAAAAAACAAACAAACAAACAAAAAACAATCACTTACCATCATTTAGGGCATCAATGGCAGCCACTTTTTTATCATTTGCCTGATCCATCATCTCCTCGGTTATCTAAGGGAAAATTCAAGGCAGACTCAGAAGTAGTAGAGCAAACAGAAGAAGGAAATTTGAGCATTTTAGCAATAGGGTAGTCACAACCCACATTTTCATTCATTCTTCTCTAGTCTCCAGGGAGCAAAGAGAATAATTATAATAACTTAGTAAGAAATGATAGAAGATGAGCTTTAATCTCTTATATGAAAACAAATTTCACTCCCTATACACTTCAACATTACTTTTTCTCCCCACAATCTTAACCTAAGAGCAGATTGCGTTGCTCTTATCGTACCAACTCCATTCCACTTATTCACAAATATTAAAACTCAATCTCCTCATAAGAAGTAACTAAAGCTAGTTCCTTTCAGGCTTGAATCTTCAGAAAACATCTCATTCTTTTGTTTCAACAAATATCTGTTGAGTACCTATACTAGACAGAACTAACTATAAAAGATGCTGACAGTACAATGATTATTAAACTTATTGCAAACATCCTACCTAAAATGGAAAGTTAAGAAGCAGTTTCTTTAGCAGAAAAAGAAATAATCCACTCTATCACCACCACTGTGTAAAATATTACTGAAGGTACTGGCTAATTCATTAAGAAAATTATTTGATGGGTTTAAGAATTATAAAAGTATCAAGTTGTCTTTATATTTACCTAGAAAATCCAAAGGAAGGAACAAGTGATCAGGTCTACACTAAGACAACTCAGTAAAGTTCTCAGAAACAAGAGCAATATAAAAAAAACCCAGAGTTCCTCCACATCAGCAAAATTTAATTATAAAATATAACAGAACAAGATACCATTCTAAAATCATGAAAAGGGGAAAGCCGGGACGGCTCAGCGGGTTGAGCGCTCGCTTTGAGGCCATGAGGACCGAGGATCGAATCCCGGCTCCGGCCCAGGCAGGACCCACGTGCTGAACTGGGGAGTTCCCACAGTTCGGTTCTCTAACTGTCTCTGTC
>PVKE010028432.1:0-20918 GCA_004027555.1 Craseonycteris thonglongyai | reverse complement strand
TCAGTGCATAGTTATTTCTATTTTACTTTTTGACAGATAGAGAGAGAGACAGAGACAGAGACAGTTAGAGAACCGAACTGTGGGAACTCCCCAGTTCAGCACGTGGGTCCTGCCTGGGCCGGAGCCGGGATTCGATCCTCGGTCCTCATGGCCTCAAAGCAAGCGCTCAACCCGCTGAGCCGTCCCGGCTTTCCCCTGCTTTCTAATTTCTAACGCTAGTATCTCAGATGTCCAAACAATGACTACCTGGTTTGCTTTCAATCTATTAACTGCGGGTTAAATTGCCAAAGTAAGGTGATTATAAAAATATTTTTACTTTTATACAAGTCATTCCTACTCTGCATGTAGACCCTATAGTAGTCTTAATTAGGATTTTTTGTTTCTTTGGTGGACTTAAACAGATTTTTATGAGTCAGGCTTGGTTAGTTTATATAACCTAGACTGATTCAGATTTATGATCTGTCTTGTTAGAAAGCCAGAAGCTTGGCGTCGTACTTACAGCACATTAGTCAGCTTCTGCATTTTCCAGGAGCGTCCCCACTCCTGCTCTGTATGTGCCATCCTGTGGCTCAGTGTCAAATGGCGTGTCATAGTGTGGCTGGTAGTTGCTGAGACGATAACCAATTTACCTATAAATTAAAGCCCTTTTTAAATACAGGGCTGTGTCTATTCTTATTAACCTTAAACTTTCTAAATTCTGTGGAGCCTTTAGAAAATCATTTGATAATGGGTTATTTTTAGTTCAGTGACTATGCTAGGCATAAAAAAGACAGGTATGGATCCACCTTAAAGTGCCCTGCCCAAGTTAGGGAATATGTTCCATGAAGCTCTTGATCAGTTCCTGACTCTTCTTAAATACTATGCTTAAATATTATATAGGTTTAATTCATTAACCAGGGTTGTGCTGTATGGAATATTGCTTGAAATAATTGAGCCACTGGCTAGAATATTGGATGTGTTTATACTTCGGAAAATAAGAAGTATAAAGTCCTCAACTTTTTATTTTAAAACAACTGTGATGAATTTAAGAGAGGCTGTTAGTTTTGGTTTGGTTGTCTTGTGTTTTAATTGTTAATGGGAGAGGCTTTTTTTTTATGGAATTAGACAAGTTGATTTAAAAGTTCATATGGAAAAGCAAGAATGGCCAGGAAAACATTAAAAGACCTGAAAACCTTCAAGAGGAGATTATCCTAACCTACAAAAAAAAACATACTACAAAGCCTATGTAATTAAAGCGGTATGGTACTGGTATATAAAAAGATGATAGACCAGAGAGATAGGATAGAAAGCAGAAAGTAGATCAAGTGCCTATGAAAATATAGTATGTGGTAAATGTTGGGGCAAAGGTGGACTTTTAAATAAATGATACTGTGACAGCTAGTAACTGATTTGAAAAAGATAAAATTAGATCAATACTTTACACCATACAAAAGAAACTCCAAATGGGATCAGATATCTAAATGAAAAAAACAAACAAAAATGAAGTCATACATAGTCTAGAAGAAAATTCCTTGCTGTAAGGAAATCAATAGGCAGTAAAAGACAAATTTTACAGCATAAATGTGGGGTGCATAGCACTTCATGGGGAAACACTACAGCAATTTCCATTGAGAGAAGAACAAGGCAATGATGCCCATTATTGCTGCCACTATTCACATTGTACTGTACAGGTTTAGCCAGTACAATTAGATAAAAGAAATCAATTGTGGAGCATAAGACTTGGTAAAGAAGAAGTAAAATTATCTCTTGTTTGTAGATGATATGGTAGTGTACTTGGAAAACCCTAGCGAATCAATGATAAAACTAAAGTGATAAATGAGTGAGTAAGGTAGTAGTATATAAAATTAATATACAAAAATGTATAGCTTTTCTATGCACAAATAATAACCAGTTAGAGGACATAAAAGGGAAAAACGCCCTATTTACAGTCGTAACACAGAAGATGAAATACTTGAGAATAAAGAGAAATGTGCAAAACCTCTAGGAGAGAAACTTTAAAACACTCCTTAAAATATACAGAAGTCGATTTGAACAAAAGGAAAGACTCCTTTATCTTGGCTAGGGCAGCTCAACATTATAAAGATGGCAGTTCTCCAACATTAATTTATAAATTTAATGCAGTACCAAAAAAATACCAGCAAGTTTGTTTCTGTGGAGTTAGACAAGTTGATAAAGTTCACATGAAAAAGTAAACATGCAAGAATGTTAATGGAGGTCCTTTTCTTTAGGATAACTGGGATGATGATGATGATGAAAAAAAAGAGGAAGCAGAAGTAAAACCAGGTGAGCGACTGGGGTTCCTTCTGGTTTTATAATTTGGTGAGCATCTGGTACTTACATTAAGATAAATGACAAAACGCTCACAAAATTGAAAATTTGGTATTTAGAAACCAAACATTCTTTTATTCCTACTTTATTCTCTTCCTGTATCTCTTCTCTCTAAACCTCAGATTAGAACTTGCTGGTTTTCTGTTTGAATGCTATTAGGAAAGAGTGGAGGGTGTGGGATTATAGTTGAATGATTATAGTCCTGTCTAAAGGACTGGGGAAATATGAAGGGAGATGTTTGGATCTTATGGGTCAGGCTAGAGAGGAAAAAGGAAGAGTCATAGAACTTACCCATTCTTATTTGCCAGGAAATCACAATATGAAATTGGAGCTGGGAGAGGTTTGGTCTCTCTTTTTTTTTTTAAGATTTATTTTTATTGTTTTTGACAGAGAGATACAGAGACAGAGAGAAGGGGGAGGGCCCAGAATAGTCTCCATAGTTGCACATCATTCGTTTTTCCACATAGTTTCATTCCACAGGTGGGAGTGGGGCTGCACAGGGCAGGAACTAGGCCAGGGTCTTCACCCCAGTGAGAACTGATCTGGGGGCACTCCCCAGTTTAGCATATGGGTCCAAGCGGGCCGGGGCCGGGATTCGATTCTCGGTCCCCAGGGCTGCAAAGTGAGCGCTTAACCCACTGAGCCATCCCTGCTTCCCCCAGGTTTGGTCTCTTGAACTCTACAAGTATCATGTCTATCTCATCCATAAACTGGAAAATATATAAGATAACTAATTAAAATATTTCTTTACTTTCAGAAGTCAAAACTTCAGAAAAGAAAAAAATAACAGAGAAGATAAAAGAGAAAGAACGGCAACAGAAGAAAAGGCAAGAAGAAATTAAAAAGAGGGTAAGTATTCATTTTGTAAAATATAGATATCAGTAAGCTGTGTAGTGTCTCACCAGGCAGCAAATATCACTTAGCAATTGGAAGAGTTTTATAAAGACTTTAAATGGACACCATCAGGTAAGTGAATCTCCAAACTGAATTTGTGGTCTTTGCAAAAACCATACCTACAAGCTTGAATGCCTTTTAAGTTTTCACAAATATTTGGGAACAGTCATGATTGTGTAGTGACCACTGTCAGTGATTTTTATCTTACTGTTTTTGACAGAGACAGAGAGAAACAGAGAAGGGGGAGGGCCCACAGCAGTCACCTTAGTTGTACGTCATCAGTTTTGCAACATGGTTTCTTTCCACATGGGTGGGCAGGGGGGTGCAGGGCGGGAACTGGAATGGAGGCCTCCCACATGGAAGGCATGCCCCAGTTCTGCTTATGGGTCCACATGGGCCCAGGCCAGGATTTGATCCTCAATCCCTGGGGCTGCAAAGCAAGCACTTAACCCACTAAGCCATACTGGCTTCCCCTGCCTGCAGTTCTTTATAGTTGTGATTAGTCTTTATTTGCAGTATACTTACTGAGTAAAATACAAAAAGCGTCCCTTTCTCTGTCATGTATTATGTATTTGTTTTTGTTATTATTTGGAGCATGATTAGGAATATTGTATTTTTTTAAATAGAAAACACATTTAAATAACTCAAAAATCAAAACTAATAAAAAGTATTCAATCTATCACTCATTTATCCTGTTCCTCCCTCTAGCCCATAAGTAAATACTGGTTTATGTCTACAAGGTAGCTTTGTGCGTTGGGGTACAACTATATATTCTTATTCCTTTTTAAAATAGTTTTTACTTTGCTTTAATATGTCATGGAGATCTTTCCAATCAGATTATAGAGAGCTCTCCTTTTCTTTTAACTTTTCATTAAGAAAAATTTCAAAAAGTGGAGAAAATAGCATAATGAATAATCATACACATTACCTAAATTTAGCAGTTAATATTTTGCCATTTTTGCTTCATCTATTTTTTTGCTAAAATATCAAATAACACATTTGATTCATTTAACAATTATCCCAAAATGTCTTCTATTAATACATATGGTTTGTTCAGACAAGGACCTTAGGTTGCATTTGGTTGTGAACATATTCTAAGTCTCCTTAAAGGTGTCTCTTTCTCTTTAAAATGATACTGACTTACTGCAGAGAGCAGGCTGGTTGTGTCGTAGAGCATCCCACCTTCTAGATTTGTCTGCTTGCTTCCTTACAGTTGCAGTTTGCTGTAACTTGGGAGTTAAGTCTAAGTTTGATTGGATTCAGGTTAAACACTTTTGGTTGGAGTACCTTAGAGGGAATGCTGTGTTTAAGGAGTCATGTAATGTTTGTCCTATTAGTGATGTTAAAATTGATCACTGGCTTAAGGTGGTGACATCCTGATCCTTCTTTTATAAAATTACTCATCGGTTCCCAAGCAGTGGTATGCGAACCCCCAGGGGTACATGCTGGGCCATCCCGCGGTACGTGAAAAATAACAACAATATTTAACTGTTACAAATATTGTAAAATTAAGTCTGTGGTTTGTATGGTGTAGTAATTTTTCTTAACTAGTACCTCATTTCCTCTATTTTACATGAAGATAGGCATTGAACAAAAGTGTCAATATTTAGAAACAGTTGTTTTAAAAACAAGGGGTGCTATTTATAGAAATGGGTTTAAATAGTGTACACAAATGGAAAAAGGTTGGGCGCCATTGAATTACCTATTTCTTCCTACAAGTAATCCAGTTTTACTTATCATTGATGATCATTCCCTAATTATTTCACTAGGTATTACAGAATGATTTCTCTCATTCTGTGACTTCTCTTTCATTTCTTTATTGACTGGCTTTTTTCTTCGCTAGTTGGTTACTTTGGATATGGTTTGTATTAGAAAGGCCGAGTAAAAGTGTTAATTCTTTTCTTTTTAACTGTCAATTTCAGAGTAAGGAGAGGGTGTAATAAAACCAAGTGGTGAAAAGTGAGGGGTTTTATAGGTTTTTTAAATTTTTGAGTAAACTTATGAACTTACAGATTTTTATAAATTCATTGTGTTTTACTAAGATATAGTGGTTATTTTTTCTGTTTCCTTTTTTTTTTTTTTTTTGCTGCTCATATTGTCCCAACTTTGGCCAGTAGGAGTACCATTAAGTAGTTCCTATTTCATCCTTCTGACAGACCCTGTTAGTTTTTGAAAGCTTTTATTTTCTGGCATAGTAGTTGCCAGGCTCATCTGATAAACTCTCTTCCTTAAGCCTGGAATCAGCTACTTCTCTGAAAGTTTCTTTTAGTGGGAAATTATATTTAGAGGCAAAATATAGGTGCTCATAGTACTCAGTATTATTGGGGGTGGCCTTGCCATCTAGACCTCAATATAGGTGAAGCTAGAAAGTAGTGTGTGTGTGTGTGTGTGTGTGTGTGTGTGTGTGTGTGTGTGTGTGTGTGTAATCAATTCATATTGATATTTTCTTTTACTCTGAAAATCCTGGTTTTAACAGTCGTTTCTCTGCAATACCAATATTGCTAACAATGTAATACTGAATGAAGTTTAGTATTTCCCTGCAATTCTGTTTGGGCTTAGAATAGGTATTTCCTACTAAGAATGTATAATTATATCCTGGGTTCTAAAGTCATTTGAATTATCTTCCCATTGTGTCTAGTTTGAATACATTTTGTTTCAGTTTTCAATTTTAAAGTTTTTATTTAATTTCACTTTATTTTTTAAACATAAAATATGTTCAGAAGTCAAAAAGTTGTATTGATTGGATCTTTCATGGTCATTGAAGTTAGAATTATACTTATTTTGTTGTACCTTGATATTAGTTTCTAACATAAACCTTAGTTTGAATGAATTCCATTTATCTTAGGCCAAGAATTGAGTTAAGATATATTTAGTTTTAATGGAGGAAATACTTAATGATGCCCTAGTATAGTTGAGATATTTCCCTTTTTCTTTCTAGAATGTATTGTGAGATTTCCTAACTAGGCATAATGACCTTTTTTCTCACTTCGTTTTCTCTATTAGAAATAAAATGATTATTTCAGAAGTTGATTTCTGTATCAAAACCTTTAAACTGCACAGACATAGATGACCATGAATGGCATAAATTCATTTTACTTTTTTCCACTTTGATAAATATTATTGAAGGTTTTGGAGATGCCGGGATTGCTCAGCAGTTTAAGCGCTCACTTTGCAGCCCCTGGGTCCAAGGATTGAATCCTGGCATGTGTACCCATATGCTGAACTGGGGTGTGGGCACCATTTCTGTGCTTGCCAGGGTGAGCTTCCCATGTGGGAAGCCCCTGGTTTAGCCCCCAGCATGAGGGGGCGTGCTTCCCATGTGGGAGGCCCCTGGCCCAGTTTCCACCGTCTATAACTCCCAGCCTACCTGTGTTGAATGAGACCATGTTAAAAACTGATGACATATAACTACAGACTGCTCTGCCCCGCCCCCCGCCCTGCCTCTGTCTCTCTGTCATAAACAATAAAATCTTTAAAATATATATTATTGAAGATTCCCCTCATAGTAAAAGTTATACATATTAGTTGCAGAAAATTTTATCACAGTATATAGAAATGATCTAAACTGTTAACTCTCATCTCAGAGGAGTGTGATTGAGAAATTAGTAACTTCTGTTATTATGTGCTTTTAAATTTGTTAGAATGACAACGTATTACTTTTTTGTTTTAAGATTTATTTTATTGTTTGAAAGGTAAGAAAAACAGAAAAGGGGGAAGGGCCCAGAGCAGTCTCCATAGTTATACATCATTAGGTTTTTTGTTGTTGTTGTTTCTTTGTTTTGGACATAGTTTTATTCCACACAAGTGGATATGGGGCCGCATGGGACAGAACTGAGCTGGGGGCCTCCCTCATGGGAGGCAAGAACCTTCCCCAGCGGTTACCAGTTATGCGCCACACATCAGCATGTGAGTTTGCATGGGCATGGGCCAGGGCCAGGATTTAATCCCCGAACCTCACAGTTGCAAGGCAAGTGCTCAACCTGTTGAACTATCTTGGCATCCCCGTGTATTACTTTTTTAATAGTACAAAGTAATATAAAAAGATGAATAAGAGGAAAGTGTTTTTCTTATTCTTTGAAAAAAGCATTTTTTTATGTCTATAGAGTATTGTCATGTGGATGTACCATACTTTATTTAATCTTTCTGCTGTCATTTAAATTAGAAATCAGCTACTTCTAGGTTGTCTCTAAATTTATTTGAAATTACAAATAATGCTTTATTGAACATCCTTGTAGTTAAAATTGTGTACATCTTTGGTTTCTCAATTCAAGCATATAAAAATACTTTTAAGACTTGATACATATTACCAGTTGCCCTAGGAAGATTGTTGCAGTGTATAGTGTTAGCAGCAGTATACGAGAGTGCCATTTTTACCTAGTCTATGATCTCAATTCCTTATTTTTTTTTTTTTATATCTTTTTATATTTTTTTTATAGAGAGTAATTATTTTATCTTCAGTGCATATTTATTTCTATTTTACTTTTGACAGATAGAGAGAAAGACAGAGACAGAGACAGCTAGAGAACCGAACTGTGGGAACTCCCCAGTTCAGCATGTGGGTCCTGCCTGGGCCGGAGCCGGGATTCGATCCTTGGTCCTCGTGGCCTCAAAGCGAGCGCTCAACCTGCTGAGCCATCCCGGCTTTTCCCTCAATTCCTTATTTTTTAAAAAAGGCTATAGAAATAAAACCTGTCTTCCAGTATTCAAACCTCAACTCTGTCCCATTACCAGCTATTAACCTTCTGTTACCATGGGCAGGTTACTTAACCTCTCTGTGCCTCAGGTTTTGTTCCTATCATATTAGGATAAGACTGTCTAAAGTGTTCTGAAGAATGCTGGAAGTACAGTATGTAAATACAATATATAGGCGTTTGCTCTGTATAATTCTATACATATGTATAATTCTATGTGCTTATAAAAAATTCATATAGTACAGATGTATTTGGTCCACCCATCATAATCCCAGTCCTTTTAAAACTTCATTTATGTCTTATTTTAGCTAGAAGAACCTGAAGAACCCAAAGTGCTAACACCAGAAGAACAATTAGCAGATAAACTACGACTAAAGAAATTACAGGAAGAATCAGATCTTGAATTAGCAAAAGAAACCTTTGGTAAGTGGGGGTATGATTGCAGTGCAGTATTGAGGTTCCAAGTAAATACTGTGAATGTCTTACTAGTTAGGGAAGTTCAGAAAACACCTCCTTTTTGAAGAAACATGATACTAGCTAATTTGGATATTAGAAAACCGTTTTTATTCTTTCTATATTTGAGATTTTGATACATAGGTAGAGTGAGATACATATTCAGATATTTGAATAATTATGTTTCAAGTATGAAGTAACAGATTAAGATAAAAAGTGATTGGAGCCAAATAAAGCACACTGCTGCTTTAAATGTATTCATCAGCTGGATGAGATTTGAATGAAATGTGAGGTGTCTAGCTTCAAGATTTAAATTCTGAACTGCTTATAGGGCTGTCTTGCTGTTTTTAAGTCTGGATAAGACTTAAGACAACAACATGTTGGTCCCATGGGGGCATTCATTCAGCTTTGGCTGTCCCTTCTTGTGCCAGGGCAGTTTCTTTCTGCAACCCTTCTTGACCCTCACCATGCTCCATCTTTAGAGGGCTCTTATTTCTCTGTGCCATAACTGGTTAGTACATGAAATAAAAGGCATGTTCAAGATCCTGTAAGCATGTAAGTTCACAGTGTTCCGGGGGAGAGTTACATGGCACAGAAGGTAAAAGTAAGAAACATGGCTAGAGAAATAGTTAAAAGTTCTCACTTTGTTTAACCAAGTTTGTTGTTGGTATCACCTCTTGAGTACTTTTCAGAGTAGAAGATGATGTTGAAATAGTTAAATAACTTTGAAATTGAAACCTAGAGCCAAGAAGTATATTCTAGCACCTCTCTACCCTTCTTTAAAACAGATTAGGCTGACTGAAGTGATCATTCTCCTTTCCATGGGAAGTGTGACCTTATCTTTCAGTGGGTCACTAGCAATCTCAGGAGTTTGTGCTCCTGTGCACCGCTGTGTGCTTGGAATGGCCTAACTGCACTCGTCTTATTACAGAGGTCACTCAGTCATTATGCTGTGTCTTCACAGGATGGTAAAAGCCACCCATGTGTTTATTAAAGAGAAGGATTTATTTGGTATCCATAAATACTAATATGGGACACCAATTACAGGCAAAAACATACAGTCATCATTTAGATAACAGGATTTCAGTGTTGTGTTTCTCATTCTAAAGTACTGAATCAGTGATATTGTTAACAGCTAATATACTTGACTATTATGGGGGATACGTAAACGTATTGTCTCTTAGCCTAGAATCCTTTTAGAACAGGTTAATTTTTCTATTTGGATTAACACATGGTTTTGCTCCTGCGTAGCTTTTGGGGTTACTGGATATTTTGACAGGAACCATCTTTGATTTTTTCTTCTTTCTCTACTTTACTCTGGGATGTTCTTAAAGAGTTAGCATCTTCTTGTGCCAGGGACTCCTAGAGCAGTCTGGTGAAACCTGTAGACTCCTGTAGACTCCATCATAATATGATGTTTTAAAATTCATAAAATAAAATATGCAGAATTTTATTTGCGAAGGAAACCTGTTATATTAAACTAGGTATCAAAATATTAAAACAACTTGTGATACAGTAATTATGTGCTTTTTTTTTTTTAAGATTTATTTTATTGAGAGAGAATGAGGAGGGCCCAGAGCAATCTCCATAGTTGTACGTCATCAGTTTTTGACATAGTTTCATTCCACACAGGTGGATGTGGGGCCATGCAGGGTGGGAACTGAACTGTGGGCCTCCTACATGGGAGATGCACTGCAGTTCAGCACATGGGTTTGCGTGGGCTGGGGCCAGGACTTGATCCCCGGACCTTGTGGCTGCAACACAAGCGTTCAACCTGTTGAGCTATCCTAGCATCCCCCATGTGCTTCTTCATTAATGCATTAAATAAGGTCTATGGTAGGTCTAATAAGAAT
This sequence comes from Craseonycteris thonglongyai, assembly GCA_004027555.1. Classification (NCBI taxonomy): domain Eukaryota; kingdom Metazoa; phylum Chordata; class Mammalia; order Chiroptera; family Craseonycteridae; genus Craseonycteris; species Craseonycteris thonglongyai. The sequence goes on along the minus strand of PVKE010028432.1, from coordinate 10,699 downwards.
GTAATTTGAAAGTAATGATGAATGGAGTTTCAAGATACTTGTGACAACTGTAATGTGATATGAGATTATCTGATCTCTATTGGTGGTAGTCAGGTTTTGCTAGTACCACTGTGATTTGCTGCCTTTAATCAAAATGGAAGGAAATACTAAATTAGAGGTTAGTAAAAATAAAGCTGTAATCTTTTTTTTTTCATCTAAATTCACAGACCCCCTGAATTCTGTTCAAGGACTCCAATGGGCCGTTTCAGAATCTCTGCTTTAGAATGAAATAACAGGGTTATTCAGATAGCTAATTGGTTTATAAACTTTTAAAAATCTTTGATATTTTCAGTGTTCCCTTTCTCTTACAGGTGTTACTAATACAGTTTATGGCATAGATGCAATGAACCCGTCTTCAAGGGATGACTTCACAGAGTTTGGAAAGTTACTAAAAGATAAAATTACACAATATGAAAAGTCACTATATTATGCCAATTTTTTGGAAGCCTTAGTTCGAGATGTATGCATTTCATGTAAGTAATTCTAAACTATCCACTGTGGGTAGATTTTTAAGTAGGGCTATAATACAGACTTAGGATTTGCTTTTTAGCAGTTACTGTGGGGATATTGTTCTGGAAATATACAATGAGTTTGAGTGATTCTGTTCATTTTTTGAGGCTACCTTCATAATGTTTTTACAATGGCTTCTTAAAGAGACATGGGAGGTTTGTTGGCACAGGTGCTAATAAAAAGACTAGCTTATTCTTTTATCTGATTAGATCTTGAAAGGGGCTAGGAAGTGTCTTGGGGAAAACACTCTCTGGGCATACAAGATTTTATTGCTGACCACAGCAAGTGTCTGTTCATTTTACAAGTGAAGGAAGCCTATGCAACAGGTGCAGTTGCTCAACAGAGCTGGGTCCATGGTTGTGGTGCTATGGCCAGAGAGGAGTCACCTTTCAGGGCAGAGTATGTGGCAGTGACAGCCAGGGGTGGTGTAGCACTAATGTGGGAAGGACTGGTTTTGCTAGGATTTACTGTTTTAAAGATTGAGGAAAAAGAATTCTGTATAATGGCTTTTAAATTGGGTTTTCTTTGAGAAATTATTACTTAGCTGGGGGTTCTGAATTTGATCAATGATATACCTATAATTATTTTCTGCATATACTATTTTCCTGTTTTGAAGTTGCTCTTTAATGAAAATTACACTTTGGTATCTAAAAACTGGTGTCTGTTTTCAGCTTTATATTTTCATAAAGATGGAAGGATATTTGTCCACTAAACAGGCTTGTCATCTGGTAGGACACTGAGATTTCTGAGTAATCTATTTTCCTTCATATTCCTGTGCTAGAAAATGGAGACCCCAAGGAGTTAGGAGTGATCATCTAGGTTTAAGAATTTTTGTCCTATGTTCATTCAGCTGTTCCTCACTGAGCAGCAAGGATGTGTTATGGAAAGGCATGGTTATCATTGGCATATTTAGACTGGGTAAGGAATAATGGTAGGGAACACTGAGCTATTAAGACACTTCCAGTTTTTCTTTGGTTGAGTAATGGTGTCTTGGTGATTAAAGATTTTTGTTGCCACATTTGCCATTTTTAAGTAGTTTTGATTTGTGAGCCTAGTTAAAGACTGCATAGACTGATTCTTTACTGTGTTATGTCAAACAGGAGAAATTTGTACCTTTTCAGAGTTATTAAAGTTAATCATAGACTAATTAAATTTTGCCTAAAAACTAGTGGTATACTTTTTTTTTTTTTTTAGTGGAAATTGATGACTTGAAAAAGATTACCAATTCATTGACTGTGCTTTGTAGTGAAAAACAGAAGCAAGAAAAGGTAAGAGCAAACTGTGTGGGGAAATGTGTTAAATTAGGATGGCTTTGTAGACATAACATTCTCAAGTGTAGCAAGAGCCCGACCTAAGAAACATAAAAGTCAAGCAGTTCACCAGTACTATTTAAATTGGAACAGAAGAGGAGTGTGAGTGCCATTACTGTCATTTTGTTTACAGAAATGTACAAAGTCTTCTTTTCTGAATTAGCCCCTTGATATATGAATTAAGTGAAATCCTATGTGAGCAAAAAATGCTCTATATATTTTTCAACTTAACATTTGCAGGTACAATATCCAGTTTTGATTCACATACTCATAATTTACAAACTTTGATTCCAAATCTGGCATGTTTGGTAGCTATAAATTGCACATGCCCCAGCCGTCCTTTGAATTTCATTAGTGACTCGTCTAGAGAGACATCATCAGGAGTGTGTAATTATTCAAACTTATTCAAATAGTCGACTATACTTCACACTTTTCATATTCTGTCTTCTTTACCATACAGTTTCATTGTCTACAAAGTGAAGAAAATGTGATATAGCCAAGAAACATTTGCTAGGCATAGTTTTTTTAACATATTGGTTTCTCTAATATTGCTCTGTTTGATCAGTAAACATCTATTTTAGATTTTTGTACTTGCAACATGATAACAAAAGGTAGGCTTTTCATTTCATCACTTGTTACTAGAAACCACTCCTCATCCTTTTTGGAGTTCTGGTTCTTTATCTTTTGACTTGCTTATCTATTTGTTTCTACAGTTATCATTTCAAAAAAAAACAAACAAAAACTCATCACTTACTACTTGTTTCAAAACACAAAAGAGGTATAGTATTTGCACCTAGTCTTCCCAGAACTAAAGCGTTTATACCATCAATGTGAACAAATGGTTTTATAGTTGGAGTATTTTCTTTTTCTTCCCAGTTCCATTCTTAATCTCCTGAATCACAATAATCACTATTTGATAGATACAGGTCTTGCACATTTATGAACATTACATTGGATAGGGCTTCCTTCACTTGAATTTGAATCTTCTGTTGAATAGTTAGCCAAATGGATTTGTTGAATAGCAGTCTCACTGTTTTCACTTGAATTATCCCATTTGGCTTTCAGTGTCACTTTCATACAAATTCAAAACAAACATCTTAGATTTCTACAGTTCACACTTTAACATTGAATATATATAATTATTTCTTGATAATATTTGCATTATAACTACACTCAAATCTGCATGCATCTCAGACACATCAATGTTTATAATGGTTTGTGAAAAACATGACATATTCGAGATGTTTTTGAATGTCAAGGGGTTAATAATAGAAATTATCCTGGGTTAGGTCTAGGATCTTCCTTAGAAAATTCAGGTTTTTCTGGGAACAATGGCTTTGGTGTCTCTGTGAGTGTAGCTATACCAGATACGATGCCTATGGTACATAAAGTCTCATAAATTCACTCTCTTTTATCTTTAGCAAAGCAAAGCCAAAAAGAAGAAGAAAGGTGTGGTTCCCGGTGGGGGATTAAAAGCCACCATGAAAGACGATCTGGCAGATTATGGTGGTTATGATGGAGGATATGTACAAGACTTTGAAGACTTCATGTGACATTTATCTTCTGGTGTCTTCTTTCTGTTGCCCACAATCCCTTCAACATGTAGCACAACTTCCTTTCCTTTCAGTTCTGCCAAATGCTACAATCAGAAGTGCAGTATCTTTTGTGCTGGTTATTTAACCCCTTGACACTTAGGTGCTAATGTGCAAATGAGGGAACTTGGAACTTGCTGCCAAGGGGTTGAAATTGGGAACCTCAGTTGCTACTAAATCATAGTTTAAAACAAACCTAATAATGTTGTCATTGTTGCTATCTGATTCTATAGCAGCAGTCACTAAATTGGAAACAAAGGTTGCAACGTGACAAAATTTGGGTAGTATTTACCAGCACCGTTCAGTAATACAGCCTTAACCATACCTCCTTGAACTACTTCATAACTTGTCAAGAAAAGCAGTTTGCAACAAGGGCATGTGGTGTGCACCTAGTATTAAATTGCTTTGTCTTAAAATTGAGCGTGAGGATATTAAAAATACATTGTGAAGAAGACTGCTTATCTCAGAGTGAAGATACAGCGGCTGAAAAGCACTAGTTTGATACTTTAAAATTAAATGACCAAAACCCTCCAACTTTGAAGCTGAAGAAGGTAAACTCTCCATTATTGCATTACAATTTGTGGCATTTCTTGAATGCATAGACTCTCTAGTTTATCAGACCATGGTACTGATGGAGTGCTTCAAATAGGGGAGGGAAATTCTACCTGTTTTATTTGCCTGATTTAAGTGTCTGAGAAACAAACCTCCTTTGTTATTAGGCAGCAATGGAACTTTTAACAGGGTTTTGGCATTTCCTTTCCTTTATAAAACATGCTCAGCAGGCTGTACCAGTTAACTACAGTTTGGTAAATTGTTATGTTAACAATTATGACATCTGCAATGTTTTATAAAGCAACTAATTTAATAAAATCACTGTTGTGAGGACTTAAATTTTGTGTTACCTCCCAAGAGATATTTTTGGAGAGCATAGAACAGCTCTTGGGACTAGAGTTCTACATATTTACTGAGCTTAATAAATGCTTAATGAGTAGTTACAGCTTTAACAACAACAACAACAAAATGATTTGCCAGGCCCTTAATGATGTCACCCTAAAGCAACAAAGGTATAGAGCTGTCTTCCTCTTATTTATTTGGTGGAATTATTTGATGATGTTTAGATACTAAGGCCTAAGTACCTAGAACTATTTATTTGCAGTCATTGAGCTTATTACTCGGGTTATGGCTGTAAGCATAGATTAGGGGTCTTATGTATTTTAAGCAGTTTAACCAAATTTGTGGTTAGAGTCTCTTCACTCAAAAGTAGGGACAGAACAAAATGTGTTTTTAATGTCTCTTACTTATGAAGTAGGAGTTTCAATCAAAGCTATAGACAACTAAGTGGAAGAACCATCCTAATGATTTGAGGAACTAAAGCAGTGATTATACAGCAATAATTACAGCAAATAAAGACTGTTTTAAGGCAGACAAGGGCTAAGAGTTCCTTAGTTAATAATGACATGCATTGAATTTAAAATCTATTTTATTATACAGAGATCAGTTTCTAACTAATGGAAATGTATCATCTGTTCCTTAACTGTAAATATTAAATTCCTTTGAAACTGGAATCTACAGGCACAGGCATTCTTTAATCAGTATTGTATCATCTAACATAGAAGCCATCCTGAAAAAGGTGGACTTTTTTTTTAATCTTTTTACCAGTATCGTATACAAAATGATACAGAGAAACAATCACTTTTAAAATAGGAATCTCCTTGTGAAAACTCATTCTTTACCCACTATTCAAAAAGGACTGGTATGATCAATTCTGGGGTTTTATAATAGACAACAAAGATCTCAAATGCATTATTCTACAGTGCTATCTTGGAATCCGAACAAAAAAATCAAGAAAATTTTGCCTCAGAATTCGAATGCCAACATGTTCACGTGGGCTGTATCTACTATAACAGCTCGTAGCTTTATCTGAACGCCCACTCATCTTGGAACTCAAATGTTTTGGAACTCATACAGGGTTCTGAGATGGATTAATGTTCATATTCCAAGGCATCACTGTACTTTGATCACAAACATCTGTCAGTACCTCATTTCAGTACAAGAAAACAAGCACCTATGAAATCTTGTCAGTAACCATGTTCATGTCGTCTGAATCCATCTAACCTGCTAGCATGTCTTGTAGACAGCAACCTGTCTGAGGGTCCTTCAGGAGCACATTTACAACATCGTAAAATTTGTGTTCATATGCCAGCTTGTAATACAAGTAGATATCTTCACAATATGTGAGTAACTTCTTAAGGTTTTTCACAACTGTGTCGGTAGGCTGATGCTGTTTATATCTGGACAAAGAAACAAGTGTACAGGTTAGGATACTGTATCTTAAGGGCTGTCAGTTCCGGTTAATTATAATTACAGAGAAGGTGCTAGATAGTCTGGAATTTATCTAAGACTAGCATTAGGGGGTGCCTGATGAACACTGAAATCATATTAAAAATAAATCTTGATGCTCACCTTAATTAGAATAAGTTAAGCACTCCAAAGACGTACATCTGACTATAGCTTTGGCACTTCAGGCAATCAGGCAAACTGAGTAGCTGTTCTCCCATTTTAAGTACAGAGCATCATAGGCAAACTGTTCTTATTCATCTGCATAAATTTGTTAAAAGATCTCTTCCTTCTGGGGATTCTTATCTCAAGCAGAGAGCTAGCTACAGGCATGTTATACTTAGCCATAAAATTCTTACCCATGCCTTTTCTAAAGCTGAGGCATTTTAATACTTACTTTTTTGAAATCTCTTCAAATATACTGGATCTTAATAATCTTTGTTGCTTAAATTCTTCCAAGTAATTAAAGTCTCCTTTAAGAATCACTTGTTGGTATAGAATTTCAGCCCAATCAGGAACAAAGTCATAGGCCTCAGCCACAATAGAAGCCTTCAAAGGATGGAGGGAAGGATACTATTATAGACTATTTGACATAAAATTGAAGGCATATTGTTCTAGAAAACTACTACTCTATATTTACCATGAATGTGATCATTACAAGTCATGTTAAAGGTATCAACATTGGTGGAAAGATTGGTGTTAGTTTGACATTTCCCTTCCCTGAAACACCTTTTGTAAGTATTTTTAATAGTCCTCATACAATGTAGTAATAAAACAATATTTTTCCCACTAATCTGTGTAAGGTACAGTGAAAGGGCTGATTCTCTGATAACCAACCCTACTCATTTATGGGCTAGGACTAGGCTCCCAGAAGCTCTGACTACCTTCACTAACCCAGGTGCTGCATCCTGTAAAACGGGCTGAGATGCTTGCAGGACCACTAGCAGGGATGTTCCTCTGAATCTTAACTAAGGAGCACAGGTGTTTGCTTCTGCTGGCCTAACAGTGTCTCACCATTCTCTAAACTACATGCTAGTAAGAGATACTACCATAGAAAATAATTTGGTATGTCAGACTATTAAGTCAAGAGACAGAACTTGTGGTTCTGTCACTAGCCCTGAGACCTTAGGCACGTCACTCAACCTCTGGGTACCAGGAGAGGAACAGCAAGGGGGAGGGTGCCGGCTAGCTTTGGTGCCTTCCTTGCTCACCTGGTAGAACCGAGGGAGGGCCATGATGCAGTCCATCAGCCTGGAGTGGCCCAAGTTAATGAGCATTGTGTTTTGGCCAGTGTTCAGAAAGTGAATCTGCAGTGTTAGCAACTTGGTGAGCCGGTGACAATGCAGAGCCTGTCGCACACAGGAGTCCTGAGGGACAAGGGTGGAGGGAGGCACAGGTAAAGATTTGCTATCATCTCCCCTGTGAACTCTCCAGCAACTGAACTCACCCCTTCCGCCCCCGTTGTCTCAGCCCAGGGACAAAATAGTTCCTATGCAGATACCAAGCCCCAAAACCAGTCTGGAATGACTCCATGATTACCTTGGTGTAACTCTCTGCTGCATCCAGCATCAGAGTCAGGGCCTTCAGCAGCAGCTGCTTCAGTTGATGCCCATCCTTCAGTCTGTCCTCTGCAGGGGAGTAAGGGAACTTGTCAGGTGTGTCTAACTCCTAAAGGTGACTACTACACCCCACCCAGAGTGATCACTGGCTGAACTAGAAATATCCTAGCTCGTGTTCACAGGGAGGCAGATACGTCTCAGGTAAAGGGCATATGCCAAAGTGCACACACACTGGAGTAGGATTCAGTGCCCCGTCTAGTTCATTTCTCCCTGAAACATCAAGGCAGGCTTACATAGCATCAACATACGCATTGGCTCCTAGTGAATGACACACTGGATGCACAGAATACAAGAGGGGCTGGGACCCATTGAGTGACTGTTAGAAACTGAAGTGTTGGTATTAGTCTCATAGACTTTTGCTCTTTTGAGCCCTAAGAATCTTCCCTGGTCAGCAGCAGTGCCCTAGGGGTGCTCCTGTGACCTCTGCTCACCCCAGGGCTGAGACTCAATCAGTTTCAGTTGGATGCAGGCAGCTGCCTCATGGTTCTCCCCAATCTCTCTGCACATGCTGAAGCACAGGGCAATCATGTTGTGCTTCTCACTGTCTCCGGGGCGGCAGCGTTTGATGTAGTCCAGCAGGGCTGTCTTCAGGGTACCACTCTGTGCAGACAAAAAGGGAATACCAAGGTCTTAACCAGGGACTACAAGGCAGGTAGGACTGGCTGAGTCCCTTCTGAAAGTTCCTTAAAACTTCCCAAGAAAAAGAAAAAGACAAGCAAAAATGAATATAAAGATGTATGCCATCCTGAGTATAAGGAACCAGGCACATACTTTCTGCTGGTAAAAGTGAATGGTAAAACCTATCAGAAGGGAGAAGCCTTAAAAATGTTCACACATGCATTATTCTAACAATTCCACTTCTAGGAATCTATCCCTAAAGAAATAACGAGGTTCGGCAATTAAGTACATGAACTCATCCTAGAAAAAGTGTTGCATATCTCATTGCTGAATATCACACAGTCACCTTTGATGTACTCCCTATGGGAAGCTATTTATCAATACCAACACCTAGCCCACCCTTCAAAGCAATTTTGGAACTCTTTCTGGAATGGCCATTAGAGCCATCATTGTATTATTACCCTTGATGCTCTGAATGCCATCAAAATGTCTTCCTTTCAGTATTTCCTTTATCTTTGGGGAAAGCAAAAGGTCGTTGGGGCCAGATCAGGTGAGTAGGGAGGGTGTTCTAAAACAGTGATTTGTTTACTGGCTAAAAGTTCTTCACAGACAGTGCTGGTGCCTTGTCATGATGTAAGAGCCATGAGTTGTTGGGAAAAAGTTCAGGTTGTTTTCATCTGACTTTTTCACACAGCCTTTTCAGCACTTCCAAATAATCAATTTGGTTGACTGTCCAGCTGGTACAAATTCATAATGAACAATCCCTCTGATATTAAAAAAGGTTAGCAGCATAGTTCTGATTCTTGATTTGGACTGATGGAACTTTTTTGGTCGTGGAGAACTGGCTGACTTCCATTGTGCACTTTGACGCTTTGTTTCAGGGTCGTATTGGTACACTCAGGTTTCATCACCCTTGATAACACAGCTCAAAACATCATCTTGTCTCTTCAAAACGTCTTGGCAAACTCAAGCTCTGACATTCTCTTGATGGCACACAAAAACACAACAGTAATAAATGCCACTCAGCAAGACACTGCCACAAGTCAACATGAACGTATAGCTGTGAAACACGTATGTACTGAGGTTATGAAACCTTACTAAGTTGTTTGTACAGTGCTGCCAGCGTTAAGTGCACGGTGGTAAGTTTGTGAACTTAATTGTCAGAACTTGTTAAGCAAAGAAGAGTGTTAAGTTGGATGTAACAAGTATATTTAATGGCAACCCATTAGAAATATACCAGATGTCCAAAATAAGGGCTAAGAAAATGCCATGTAATCATTAAAACTGATGTTGATTTGGGAAATATTCATGACATGCTTATTGCTAAAAGCTGGTTCATATCTGGACAGCATGATAAAAATTTTGTTAAAAATATTAAATATGCATATATATATATGTATATGTATGTATGTGTATGTATGTATATATATATATATATATGTATGTTTGTGGGTACGTGGGCAAAAAAAGGGTCTATACCAAATTGTTAGCAGTGCCTGTCTCCAGAGGGCTTTTTTCTGTGTTGTTCTGTTTTCTAAGTATCTTAATACTGAATATGCATTACTTTTGTAATCAGAAAAAAAGGATATTAAAAGAATATTTAAATGAAGAAACAAAAATGCCTCAGAAACAATTTACCCTCTGGGGGATCCTAACGGTGTTCAGGACTTGCTCCTCCACTGATAACTGGACTGTGCTCTCCTGAAACTAGCCCAGCACTGAGAGGTTTTTCTGCTTTGTCTCTTAATCTTGCTTGGCTGGGCCCAAGTTTCCAGAAGCCAAAAGTGTACTATGGTTTTTAAATCTTCAGAGGTGAATGGGTTGAAGCAATGAATCAGCCAAATGAATGACTTGGAAAATAGGCTCTGTTAGTGACATGCTTACTGTCACAGCATGCTGAGGACAGACAAGTGCCCAGAGCCCAAAGATCTGGTACGTCAGGCCTTGGCTTCCAAGCCTCCTTCCTGGCAGTTGTCACAAATAGCTCCACATCCACAGCTTTCCAAGCCCAGGCCTTGACATTCACTTCCCAATATTCTCAGCAACACACTTGTTTATCGTCCTCTGAAAACTCTCCACTCTAAAAGCCCTGTCACAGCTGCTGAGCTGGTCAGTCCATGTGTGCATGGCTCTAAGGAAAGGTTTTCGCCATTGTCAAGAGCAGGCATTAACATACAAACTCTTTCTCTACTATTTAGCATCTGTCAGCATAATCGCTACCTGGTCTGAACTCTGTAACCTTCAGCTGCTGGACACAGTATGTATCCTAGGGAGATCCTTAATTCTCTCCCTCCGTGTCCCAGGGGCCCACCCTGCCTGGGATTATTCCTGAGAAATTCTGAGACTCCTGAATGTCAACAGTATATGTCATCCTAGAGCTCAACATACGGTACACCTACCGGATCCAACTTCTTTCTCATCAGCACTTCGAAGTAGTGCTTTCTATGTAGCAAATCAAATATGTATGTCATCTCGTTGTACCTTCCAATGCCAGTGAGGAGACGCACCTGAAAAGGGAGAGGGCAGCTTGCGTCAGCATCTCTTGGGAGTTCTGCGAGCCAGACCACTACCCTCAAGGCTGCTTTCAGAGACCAAGCTCTGGGGGCGGTAGGGGTGATAGACAGGCTTCCATGCTTAGCTCCCTCTTCCATGTACACAACAAGACGTTGCCTCT
>PVKE010028431.1:0-20915 GCA_004027555.1 Craseonycteris thonglongyai | reverse complement strand
ACCACTTCTCATTTACCATGCTCTCAATATTCAGATACAGAAGGCTGTCACCTTCCGAAATCCTGCCCCACTTACTCCAAGTTGCTTAATTAATGCGTGCTCTTTAGGTCTTTCTGCCTTTACCTATCCTTTCAGCAGCAGCCTCACACTTCCAAACGTCATTGTACTATTTTAGGACGCTGGCTTCTGCCTGGGGAGCAATTCTGGGAGGCAGGATTGGCAGTGCCTTTTAGAAGGGACGCTGGGTGCTTGGCCTTTGTTTTTATGGCCTTCTCAAGCATGTGAGGTCCCTGGAGACCTGGCCTTTCGGCCAGGGACGCGCCACCGTCGCTTTGAGCAAGATGAGATGAGAGAGAAGAGGCCAGATCGGGCCTGTCTGCTGGAGTGGAAGCCTGGTGTTCCTGTCTGGAAATGAGGCGACTTCATGACCTGAAGTTAGGGAGGGCTCCAGAGTGACCCGGCCTGTCAGCATTTTCACCCATTTCATCCATCTGCCTGTCTACTCAACCCTACCTGAAGGAACGGCCCATTTTATTGAATGTGGTAAACTGTTAAAAAGGTCAACGTGTGTAGCAGTCAGATTTAAAACGGGCATTTCCTTCAGGAGTTAACTGATTTCAAGGACATCCTAAAAAAGAACACAGCAAATCACCCTAAACTCTTACTGGATTTCACACTGTACAGAAATGCCAGTAATGGCCAAATATATATGCCATTATGACAGCTCAAAGGTTCACAAGCCCCCAACGTCTTGAAAGAGGATTTGTGAACAAAAGGAAGAGAACACATCAAACACAAGGGGACATGGGGCCTGGCAGTACTCAACCTCAGTTCCCAAAGTAGGTCACCCTACCCCTCCTCTCACCTGTGCTGCTCATGGAGAGATTCCACCTTCGATAAAAAGTCATCGCTCTGATCTGGTATAAACTGACTCTCAGAAAGATAGCCCCGATGATGAATGGAAGAATTATAGTCTCCAAAATGAGCTATGAAGACAGAATAAGGGGAAAAAAATGGCCTTTTCAATATGGTCTGTATTCACAAGCATCAAATAGCACCACAAGAAAAACATTCATTGGGAATAATATTCTTCCGAAAAGCTCTGCCCCCACGTGAACTTGAGCTTCCCGCTAGCTCGATTCCACATCGATTACTGAACCGACCCTAGAGGTTAAGGACTGCCACATGTACCAGTCTCTCCCTGAAGCCACACGGGAGGAAAGGGGGAGACTGTTCGAAATCTAGGTCCTATTCTAATCCCACATCTATTTCCTACTCTGGTCAGCACTGCAGTCTGTGCTCACAGCCCCGGATACAGAAAAACAAGAGAACCCACTCAGAAAGATGCCATTCTCTGCACACCTGGCGCCGTGCAGACTCTCTCTCTAGTAGCCCAAAGTTATTAAAACACTGAGCCAACCTGCCCTAAAAAATGGGTGAGGACAGAAAAGAGGTCATGCTTAGCCATCCCCTGGAATTCAGAAAGTATGGAAGAAATGGAACCAGGATGTGTTGCAGAAGCCCTGGCAAGGCTGACAGAAGAGTTCTTGGGGAGAAGGAAACAATCATAAGGGAGTCAGTAGGCAGGAAGATAGATGCTGGTACTGTCAGGGAAATCATGCTGGGGACTTACAACCAGAGAGGGCAGAGGAAAGGGGGCCTTATATAGAGAAACTCCCAGAATGGTCCCTGGTCCAAATGGTACTTCTCCCTCGAGATCCTTGACTGCCATCTACAAACATGATCCACTGATGTGTACAGTGTGAAAAGTATTCCCAAGAGTTGTGCAGTGCCCAACCTGTGCAAGAGTACATGGTTGCCCTAAGGACTCAAACCATGTGGGTGTGCGCACTGCTGATGGAACTGGGAAAAGACCCTGAGGAGCAGCACCAAGGGCCTGGCTTGTCTTTCCCTTCTCTAAGATCTGACTTTCCTAGGTGTATAAAAACAGAAGAGAATTTTTAGTTCTGATGAACAATTTATCCAGGTTTCTCTTGCTTCATGAACAAAACAAAAATTACGATTTCATCTTTCTCTTAAAAATAGGAACCTAGATCTCTCCAAAGGTTTTAATGAATTCTTCCTGCAGCTGGTTTCAATGCCAGGCAGCTTCTGAGGACTCCTGATTGTTTCAGTGTCCCCCCCTTCAACAGAGACTTCTAAATCAAATCAGTCCTTCTGTCACAAGGACAGCGGGTGGGGAAAGCTGAGGCAATGCTTCATGGGTAATCTCAGGAGGAAAGATGAGCCAGATGGCCGCCTAGGTAAATTTCATCAGGTCAGATGCTAACCCCCAACTGCCGTCACACACAAGGGCTGCTCTCTGAGATCCACACTGTAACGAAGGGCTCAGTACCCCCTTACCCTGTTCCTCAAAGTCTGGGAGTGGGCCCGACTCACCTTTGGGGCCTAGCTCCTAGGTACAGCACACAGTAGGTGCTCAAGGATGTGGTGCTTGGAACTGACTTGTACAGAGGTCACTGCAAAGTTTAAGTCTGGAAAGGGAAGAGGGCAGACAGCCAAGTGATCTATGCATGCAGACTTCATCAAGGGCAGGCCATAGGCCGTGAAGGCCAGCCAAAAGTGGCTCAGCTGTGGTGGGCACAAATGCAAAGGCTGTATGCTGTCAGCACAAGCTTACAAACGAGTGTGTATGGTGAAGTACACAATCATGCATTTACAGGAAGCAATTTAGATGCCCTGACATAGGGTCCCTAACGAGGAAAGCTCAAGAAAGCCTTAGAAATATTTCATCCAAATTCCTCATGTTAGAGGGGAAGAAATTAAGGTCCAGAGTGAAGGGCCTCACCCATTCGCCCAGCCGTTTTGCATCAATCAAGACCAGAACCCGGGGGATCCACGGCCCAGAGAGTGCTCCTGCCAGTCTACCTGCCTGCCAAGGACGAGCTGCTGCTAGCCATGTGCTGATGACAGTGATCATGTCCCCAGAGGGCAACCAAATGCTGCAAATGAGTCCTATTAAATTTCACTCTGTTGGTTTCATTAGCTCGGGACATCCTCTTGGACCTTGCTTTGGTCATCTATCATATCAGCTAACAGTCCCAATCCTGTGCACGTGAACAGCAAGGTTGTCTCTTTAATCAAGTCATTGACAAACCTCTGAACTTAACAGGTGACCAATGAACTTCCCTGTCGGGTAGTTTTCCCCTGAAGGCTTACTCAGCTACTCTGTGCAAAGTCCTGTGTTAACCACTAGGGGGAAACAAAGTTAATCAGTCATATGCAAACATTTGCAAAGCTCAGGGTGGTTTCCACTTTGATTTCAACATTATCCTAACTAGAAGCTCCTGATAAGCCAGTGGTAGGCAATGTTTTTATCCCCACTAAACAGATAAGGAAACTGAGACTCAGGGAAGGAACCTGACCTGCCCACTGTTGCTCAGCTGGTAACTTTGAGCCTACACTCTGACCACAGTCCACACTTTATCTACTTACTGTACCACACACCCTAAACTCTAGAGTAACACATTCTTCTGCTTATGGGGAAGCAATACATGCAAAAGCTAGTTATGCAAGAAAAGGCAATAAGGGCTTATATGTGGGAAATAACTTCTAAGTTCCATGCATTCTTCTGGCTGATATTTTATAGGTTAAAGGAAAGAGGATGTTGCAGGTACACAAATATGTGGCATTTCAAGCTGTACCTTTATGGACTCTCTCCCTGCCCTCTCCTGCAGGCAGATGGGGTGCATCCTCTGTGTTCATCCTGCCACACTACCTGGTCTATCTCGGCTTCCCCAGCAGGCTGTGGGCCTCCCTGCGTGGAGCAGTTGTGCTGTCTGTGTACCCTGAGCCAGAGGCTCACAGGACATTATATAGTAAATATGTACTTCCAAGAACTTCATTCTTTGAGCCTCATAAACCCCTGACAGGCCACCAGTAATCTACCACCAAGACTTTTTGGGTATTTCACCCATAGATCACTTTACTACTTTTCTAGTAAGGAAATGTGCTTTTAGTTCGCAATTCGCTGATCAGGTAGGACTTATCTTCATATTACACATCTCTCTTGGGATGATTTGGCAACATGTATCAGATAAAATGAGGGCATACCCTTCAATCCAGCAATTTCATATCCAACTATTAATCTTATAGAGATGCATGCACAGGAATATGAAAAAAATATTTACTGAGGGTGGAGGAATAAAGAACTTGGACCTGAAACTACTTGCCTAACAACCCATGATATTATTTACATGACAGTCACGCTAATATTTCCACTGAAGCTTGTTTACACTTCTTAGGTACTGATAACCTTCTTCGCTCCCATTCTATCAGTCTTTTGCAGAGGGGAACCTGACTACTAAAGCTTAGAATGGGATTTCCCCCTCTCACTATTCTTAAAAATTACTCTAAATAGGATGTTTATAATGGTTCTTTTAGGTAGCTTTCTTTTGATCAGACATGAAATACAGTAATGCTTCACACTTGCCATGTGCCAGGTACTATTCTAAGAGCTTTGCATGTATTAACTCACTTCATTCATCTTCATTATAGCCCTATGAAGTAGATACTGTTATCATTCCCTCTTGACAGATGAAGAAGCTGAGGGCCTAGAGAGGCTCAAGGTCATGCAGGTGTTAAGTGGAAGAGCCAAGGCCCAGGTAATAAGGCTTCTGAGTGTGTTCTCACTGACTCAGTTAACAGCAATGGTCCAGTGGTCCACCTACAAAGAGTTCCTAGTTACAGATCATCTTCACAGGTACTATTTGGGCCAAGAAGCTGTCCTGCAAGGTGTCACTACCATCGTCATCTCCATCTCACAGCTGAGAAAGCCAAGATTCACATAGGTGGAAAATGGAAAAGCCAGAATTTAAATCAAATCTGACTATCCAAAGCTCTGTCTTCCACTGTTCTTGCCTCTCAAGCCTGAAGCTCTAGCTACAAACATCAAACATGCTCTGGGAAGAGGAAGACTGGCCTCCACTGATCAGCCTGGCAGAGATGGAGCCCACAAGGTCTAGAGAACCATCAGAATACAGCTGGCTGGTAAACTGCACCACTTCCCAATGGATGGGACATGGCTGGGTCTGTTCCAAACGTACTACAGGAAGTGGGGACTTTCAAACCCACCCAGGACCACCACGGTGCAACCTCTTCTACCTTTCCCATTGGGGAGGAGATGCAGGCAATAGGGGCAGACTAACACTTGGGTCTTGTCTTAGTGGTGAGTAAAAGTCTCTCTTCTATCTCCTGGTATCAGGTGGGTGGGCAGCTAAGCTGCACATCTAGCCACCTTGCTCTGCACCACTCCCATTTCTGTTCCTTGCTGCTGGTGGAGTAGGCAGACTCAGACAGAGGATTCCCTGTCGCCTGCTCTTGTTAAGCTGCCTCATCTGAGACTACAGTAGAGTAAGAAATTCAGCCAGCACCTGCTCTGTGACCTGACCCTCTTGCTATCTTAACTCGCTACCACGCAGTCAGTCAAGTGGGTAGGAGGCCAAGATGGTAAGGGGCTTAGGGGAAGGCAGAGGGGCTCTCTTAAGTCTTGAGCTACTCCACAGCTCTACTCGAGTTCTGTGCTGATGTACTGAACTGGCACCACACTAACGATGAAGTGATATTTCACCTTCCATCTGGCTCATCACTCTTTTCACTGTGCACAGCCAGCCAGCATGCACCACAGGGCCTAATGTGGCTGGCTGTTGAGCACATGAAATGTGGTCAGTCCAGACTGAGATGTGCTGAAAGTGTAGAATCTGACTGCTTTCTAGACTTAGTGCAAAAAAAGAAAAAGTAAAGTACCTCATTACGGTAATAATTTTTACATTGATTACATATTAAAATAATATTTTGGATATAATGAGTTGAAATATATCAAAACTCATCTGTTTCATTTAACTTTAATATGGTTGCTAGAAATTTTAACATTATGCAGCTCACATTATATTTCTATTGAACAGTGCTGCTATAGACTAATGTATATTTAACCCACTAGTGCTATGAAAACTAAAAGTAACTTGCTAAGGTCCCAGCAGTGCTTAGAGGAGCATCAAGCAAGGAGCAAGAGTGACCACCAGCAAATTCCATTTTATTTAGGTGGGTCTTTGTTGTGTCTGTAAAAGGTGACTGGTAGAAATATCTGCCCCACTGTTATGGAGATCAAATCCATTATGTGAGTGAAGCCTCTGGAAGACATAGGTGTCTTCTGTTTTATCCCCTGGGAGAAAAACTCATACCACAGCTAATCCCCTCCTTTCCCCTTAACCAGTCTCCTTAATCCAACACCCCTGAGCTGAAGGAGCGTGTGAATCAGGGTGAGAGTGGAACTTTTTGGACAACCAGAGCTATGCTTGCCCAGCAGGATTCCTGGGGAGGAGGGGGAGGGGACTCTGTCAAACAGGAGAGGCCAGAGACTTTCTTAATTGCATGGGTCAGAACAATCTGTCCATCTGTGAAATGCACCCTTCGTGACTTACACTGTACTGCGTAGGATGCTAGAACCACTGCTGAGCTGAGAGGGCAGGTCAACCTGTCGGGAGAGAAAGACATTAGGAAGGTCACAAGCACCAAGAACCTGAACCACTTACCAATCGCCTGTCTTTTCTTTCTTGAGTTAACCATTAAAACACAGCATGAATCATAACAAGAACAAGTTTATGATACAACTTATCCTCAAACAGTAAAGATAAATGTAACACTCAGATTTTTTAAAAATTAAAAAAGCTTTCTCGTGTTTAAAATGATATACATTAATACATGCACCATGAAGGTCTAATGTTGGCCAGAGTTTTTTGGCTGCTCAGGGAAGGCGAAGCTTATACCACTAAGGAAAGTTGAGAAAATTGTACTCTTAGATCAACGGCAGCTTTTGTTATCTTTCTAGTAAAGATGTGAGATTTTTCGTGAGTTCGCTAACTAAATCCCTGAGGTCTACTGGCTCTGTGATTCTTGATTACTTACTTTCTTAAAGGGTGACATCCCCTTAGAAGGAAAAAATAGAAAAGGATTTGGGATATTAAACTCCTGTGAGTTTTAACTTACTTAAATTCCTAAATCGACTTAGTTTCCAGAAGTTTTCAATTTATAGGGAAGGGTCTGCCCACCTCAGTTTTCCTGCCATCCACTAGCAATCCATGGACTCCAAGTTGGACCTGTTCTTCTTTGCTGTGAAGCTCAATGTTCCCCCCACCCCCAACACCCTATTTCTGCCAATGACTTCATCTCTGTCTCGGTCGTGTTTCAAATTCTTTGCTTGTTCCCTTTTCTCCATTTAACCCAGGCCTCCATGGTCCACTAGGGCCCCTGACAGCAGACCTGGTGGAGACATGCACGGGGAAGGCATAGAAAGCAGCAGCAGCAGGGAGACACACATCTTAAAAGCAGCGTTCCCATCAACCCCATGGGAAATGGAGAAAACATGCAGTTTCCATGGCAGCCCATGAAGTGCTGAAGATGTGAGTCACCCACCCCCACCTCTCTGAGTTGTCTAGTTGGCCCTTCCTGCCCAGGTTCGGCCTGAGTGGGTCCTGCAGCTGCATGTGAAGGCAGCCTTCCCTAGCTGGCGGGCCCGATGCAACTTCAAAATGCTCTCCCCAAGTCTGGAGATATATCCAGGGATATTTTCCAGCTCTTCCATTATCTGGAGACCGGAGTGTCCACAGGGAGAGCAAACCTCAGCCATTCGCTCTCCTACCAAGATGGGCTTCAGTGAAATCTAAGCCAGTGTCCCCGCTACAGGAAGAGCAGCTGAAGGAAAAGTAGGGAACAACTTAGGAGAGAGGCTAAGGGGGTTCAGTCTAAAGGGAAGAAATAATCCCATGAAAAAGTTAGAAAATAAAGCATTTCCAAAGAACAGTGTAAACACAAGTCAAAGAACACTGAAAGCCTGTATTCGACTCAGCTCGGCTGCTAACAGGCCTCATGTCCCCAAGACCCCTTCCTTCTCTCCAGGCTTCAGGGTCTGTATGTGTTGGATAAGTTCACCTATTTCAGCAGGAAGGAACCGAGACCCTGGGAACTGCCTCTCCCTGACAGTTCAAGCAAGTCAGGGCACAAGTTAACACCCAAGAGAAATGCTGACTAGACCTACCAAGTCTGTCAAGAGGTTCATGGTCACAAAGGGCCAGATGCCACCCTGTCGGGAACACGAGAAGCATTTGCTAACAGAGGGCCCGTCCCTCTTGGAGGTGGTGGGAGCCGCCTGCAGACCTGACGAGGATGCCAGGGGTCCAAGCCAGGAAACTGAGGCCCTCAAGAGATTTCTATCGATTTACACAAAACTAACAAGGGACATTTTGTTTGGAGAAGAAAAGAATGAAGATGACCAACTTCCAGTATACAGAGAGCTAGACTGGAAAGCTCCAGAAGGGGCAGGGGCCTTGCCTGTGTGACCAGCACAGTACAGGGTCTGTCTCATAACAGGTGCTTGCAAAAATATTTGTGAGAAAAACAAATTCGAGAGTAGGAGAGAAGAATGACAAGTTCCCGAGGGTAGCCTGGCCCCAGAAAAGAGGTGGTGGTGGTGGTGATCTCAACTTAGAGTTGCCCTGCAATGTAAGAAGACCACCTCATGAAAGGGAGAGCTCCCCTTTGTGGGGAGTGCTCAGCAGAGGCGCAAAGGCCTGCTGGGTGCACCAGGGAAGGGATCTGTCTCTCCCCTGAGTGGGAGGATGAGCTAATTGTGAAAAATTCTCTATGACTGCTAAGAGTCAAAGGTTCTAGCTATCCTTCCTTCAACATGTCTCCTGTTTCTAATTGCCCCTCCTCCCCCTCCCCCGTCTTCACTGCCATGCCCCCAAATCTCTGTGTCTGCCATAGCTTCCTTCCCTGCCATCTAGATGGAAGCCCCTCAGCCTCTTCCAGCTTTTCCTTTGTCCACTGGCACTGTCTTTGTCAATGTCCTTGTGACATCCTTCCTGCTTAAACACCTTCCGCAGCTCTCTTCTGCCTGCTGGATACAGGAGGCATGCCTGCATTTGACATGAAGAGCCTTTTCGGTCTGTTCTCCTGGAAGCTCCCAACATGTGGCTCCCAATTGGGACCATGGAGGGTGGGTGTTTCCTCACTGCCCAGGGAGATCCAACTCCTCATCTCTACCAGCCCCGATTCTGGCTCCTCACAGCAATCCACAAAGCCTTCTCCTGCCCACACCAGCATCTCCTTCTCCTCAAACCGTATGACAACTGTGGTCTCCACTGCCCACACCGGTCTTAACTGCTCCAGGGGCTCCTGTCTCCCCTTCCTCAACCAGACTGCAAGCTGCCTGATGGAAGCCTACCACAGTCTTCTGAAGACCCTCATCAGCAG
The DNA here is from genome assembly GCA_004027555.1 of Craseonycteris thonglongyai. NCBI lineage: Eukaryota > Metazoa > Chordata > Mammalia > Chiroptera > Craseonycteridae > Craseonycteris > Craseonycteris thonglongyai. Next base: position 11,645 of record PVKE010028431.1, on the reverse strand, counting down.
GACTGAACTGGTAGGAGGAAAGAGGGAATGAGGAGAGTGGGAATAAGATATGGCTGTTCCCACCAGTTTACCTGCTGCACTTTCTTCCATAGAGAAAGAAAAACCTCAGGATTTGGGGGAGGTAGCTCAGGGATCACTGGCTTAGAATCTTCTCTCCCTTCCTGAGCCATTCACAGGCACTTTCCAGCCACTGAGAGGATCCTGATACACAAGAAGTGCTACATCATAGGCAGAGGCTCTTGTCATTGAGCAAAAAGTACCCCAGAGAGGAAATGAATCATAGGTACCAAGGGGCTCGGAAGTGGCCTAAACCCAGGCCTGATCTGCCTTCCTAAAGAAGGTCCATTTAACATTCTGGGTCCCTCCCTCCTTTTAAAATTTCTCAGGTCTTTACCAGAAAGATACTGTACTTTTCATAATAAACTGAAACAATGTAAAATAAAGTTTATCAATCCATAGCCTCTCTAAGCCAAGACCAAGTTAAACACAGATGTCTAAAACATAATGTCATATAAGATACTGCTTTCAACATTTTTTGTTTACATTAAATATTGTTAGCAGCAATGCATGCTCATTTGATTAGAACCAGGAATTCTGCTAATATGGCAACTGATAGGAAAAGAAGAATGCAAAATTCTCATTACCTTCCTTCACAAATATCCATCTTCAGTTGTAAAAAATACAAATGCCTATGAAACAATTATTTTCGTTAATTCATCATACACAAATTAAAATAAGCAGCAACAACAACAAAAATCGATTAGTCAAGGACAAGACCTGTACATTTGAAAAACACAATGCATAAGAGCACACTTCTGTCTAAAGCATCAGGTGCTATTCTGCAGAGCTGCCCCTTCAGTAACAATGGCTCATGTGGCTGCTTACATCTTGATTGGCAGCAGCGATTTCTAGCCAGCCTCATGCCAGCACATGCCATCCTGGGGTGGCTGAGCAAGGACGGACAGGGTGGAAACAGTCTGCCAAGGATCAGCTGCTACCATTGCCAGTGAGCACCCCACCCTCAGCCTGGATCTCTCCAATCAAACTCAGGGTGCCCAAGAGCACCAGGACCCCTAGGCGTTCTGCACAGGCAGCCCCCACACCCTGAAGGGCTGCCGTTCTAAACACGACATGTGCACACCCACATACCTTCTGCATGGAGCTGCTGAGGGGAGGAGGGTCTGTGGAGACATCTCCTTGGCTGGGGTGCAAACACCCAGCTGGGTTTATGCCTGTGTCCCAGGAACTGTGGGTGCTCCAGCATTAGACACACACTAGCAAGTATAAGCTGCCTAGACCTCCATGCTAGATGCTGCCCTTCTCGGGGAGCAATGTCACCTCAAAACCCAGGCGCTGATTTGCAGGCAGAGCTTGGTAAGCTGTCCCAGGCCCCTCATCCTCCTGTGAGCTGGCCCTCCACGGCACGGTGCAGGCTGGGAAGGGCCCCCGAGAGCACTGTATTTCGAGATGCGGCATACATGTGACCCTTGGCCGCGAGCTCCCACTCTTTTTTATGCCCAGATTCTAATGGGATAGACATTCCAGTGTCTGGCCAAGATGACAAAAGGGAAAATTCTTGAAATATAATACAGATGCAGCACAAGTGGCCAGGAGCAGGAGAGATCATTTTGGCAATTAAAAGAAAAAAAAAATCAGTCTCATTATTCTTTCAAATTTATGCGTTTAGAGGTAAAGGCGCTGATGGTGTGAGATGTGAATGCTTCACATGGTATCACAACTTCCTGCTTGCACAGGTGTGGGCTGTGTGTATGGTACTTTATAAGTTACTGCCTCATTTCAGCCTCATAACTCAGTGAGGTAGATACCACTACCTCCAATGTTTACAGATGAGGAAAATGATATTAAAATAGGCTAATGTGAGGTCAGTTGTGTCTTATTTTAACCTGGACACTCATGCTATGAAAAAAATCTGACTATGCTACAAATTTCTTATGTGTCTAGTGACTAGAAAGCTTAGATCAGTTTCCTAACTCTGATGTTATTACATTGACTATAATTACCATCATCTACCCTTTGTGTGTTGAAAACCAGCATTGAGAGACAGCGTAACACAGATTTGCTGATTCACCCTTATTTACTCCATATTGGAATCTCGATCTTTTCCACCTAGGAGAACATAATCAGTCCTTTCTAGTTTGTTTCTATGTTTATCCAAGCTGACATTCAACCAGAATTAAGTGTTCTCTCCTTCGATGCTACTGAGAGAAAGAAGAGAAGGGAGAGAATTAGAGATAATCCAATGGTAAATCTGGGCTTTCACTGATGAATCCAGCTAATCGGAGTATCTTCCTAGGGATGTAAATGAGAACATGGACCCGACAACACCATTCACCAAAGGCTACCTTGACACATATTTAGCAAAGTTTCTGAGCCCCATGACATCGTCACAAAGAGATCAGAATAGTGGATGGGACCCCCATTTAACAGACCTCCTAGAAATCTTAAAGGAGCCTAACTGTGAAACTGCCAGTAAGTGCAATTGTTTAGAATGAGCTACATTGATCAGAAACAGCCGTTGTGGAGGCTTACAATCGAGGAGACATTTATGTAGCAATTAGAACAAAGGGAAGACACTTAGAACAGATGCTTGGTGTGCCTCTCTTCAGTGATGTGATGATTACCCGCAGTGCGCACTCCACATCCACAAGCTCAACTTCAGAAAAAAGCAGTGAATGCCTGCTTGCCTGGCTCCTTAGAAAACAACAAATTCTATTTCTGTATTCTTTCTTTTCTCTTTTTTTTGTTTTTTTGAACTGAACTGGGGGCCTCACCGCATTCGGGAAGCACACCCCAGTTCAGCATGTGGGTCCGCCTGGGCCGGAGCCGGGATTCGATCCTCGGTCCTCGGGGCTTCAAAGCAAGCGCTTAACCCGCTGAGCCGTCCCGGCTTTCCCCCTTTTTAATTCTTAAGAGCTAAAATTCTAAAAGGGAACTCAACTTTTGGACAGTCTACAGAGCCAGGGCTTAATTGGATGCTATGTGCCAAGAACTCAGGCAAAACTCTTCATTTAAGTGAAAACAAAAAGCAAAGCACACACATGTAAATTAGTGGTGGAAGCCTGGCCTAACTCTTCTGGAGCCATAGTAGGGGCTGTGGCCCTGGCTCCTGCTGCCTTAAGAAAAAACTGTTGCCAACTTCCAGGAGGTGACAGCTATACTCTACCAGGGGTCTCCAAACTGCGGCCCGTGAGGCCCTCTCATCCGGCCCGTGGAGACCTTTTTATCTGAATAAAATAATATTAAATAAATAATTAAAAACAACATCTATGTTTTGATTCTTTTTTAGTTGGACCTCGAGTGTGTAGTCGGCCCCCAAACTGCTGTTTGATAGTTAATGCGGCCCGCGGGCTGAAAAGTTTGGAGACCCCTGCTCTACACCACACTGGGGATCCCACCCATCTTAAGATGGGTGGTGGGTGGTGAGGTTAGGTGTGAGCTCTGACCCAGTGACTTTTAGAAGGAACACACAGACAAACTAACTTTCATCTGGGACTTGGGTAAAAACAAAAATTTGCCTATTACTCATCTTGAGCCCAAACCTGCCCCTCTGTAGCCGCCACTCACTGGTCGTAATTCTACCACCAAGCCTATCTCATTCCCCCTCCCCCATGACAGCCTTTGCAGATCTGAAGGCAGCCTTGGTGTCTCCACAAGTCTTCTCTGCATTCGGAACTCCCTACATTTTCCTCAAATGTCAGGGAGGCTCTGCAGAGCGAGCCTGTGGGCTCCCAGAGGGAGAGCTTCTTTCACATGGGGTATGGAAGTGGATGCCCAATGAATGAGCAGGGCGCTGGGGAGGGACTCCTGCATTAGACTGACCCTAGCAACCCCTCACTCAGGTTCTCTCTTTGGATGCCTCGTCACAGGGAGGCGACAGGCTGATGAGTGATGATCACTAACTTAGGTTGCACAGTTCACACTTGGGGTTGGGACATCTCTGCTGGTATTAAGATCAATTTAAATGGGTCCCAATTGGAATTCTGAACAATAACAGAAAACTTCAGAGTAATTTTGCATTTACTAATGTTTTATGAGATGTTTGCTTCAGTGGTTTATGTATCTGTGTACTGCATAATGAATCAAAAAATATTTTAACTATGGGGTTGCAATTTTAAAAATTCACTGGTTTAAACCACTCATGTGTACATATGTGCATACATACACATAATATATATAAAACACACATACATATATGCCTTGAACAGATCTTGGTATTTAGTTACAGCCTGGGGAAATGGCCTTGACAGGGTCATTTCAAACACATTCTTATACATTATGTTAGCACTTGGTCAGCTTATGAACTGACCTGCTAGGTTGAGCGTCACTACACTACCCGGCTCAGTCCACCAGAGAAAAGGGGAAAAACTCCAAGCACTTCCCATGGTGACCCAGTGAGTCAAGCTGGACATCTCTTCTACTGGCTTAAAATTTAACTTCATAGTAAATACAGTCAAACCTCCAATGTCTGCTCTTGTAAAGAGGGGCACAAAGAAGGCAAAACAGTAATAGACTGATATTTGTCCTTTAAAGATTAAAAATTAAAATGTGATCATGTGATTACCAGTAAAAAAAAAAAAAAAAAAAGAGGAAGAAAACGAGACAGTGCTCTATGTCTGAGTTATTAATGTCACCGTCTTGGTGGTGGTCTCATGGCCACAGTGCCCACAAAATAGGATTCAATATTCCTGAACATCCATTGCTTTTTTCTGGTGGAAGTTTCCCTCTCTATGGAAACTAAAAGTATCAATAATAAAAGGGCTTAATGCTGCCGTGGGGGAGGGAAAGTGGAGGCAGGGCAGAGTTTGCACAGTCCCTGTTCAAACAGGGACAACTTTCCCTTGCCCGCCCCCTCCATTCCAGACACTGGTCCCCACCCAGAAAACTCACGTGCCAGTACAAAGCCTGGGCCAGACACCAAGCCCTGAGGGGTAAACAACTCTTGTCACAGCCTTCTTCCCCTTCTCTGGTTCACATTATAGCCTGCACCCTGGTTCAGAGGTGAGAAGCTGACCCAGCTTGCTCTCCTTTCCAGCTCCTACCTCCTGGGCATCTGATAAAGAATTCTTAGATCAGACACCTCTTGTTGTCCTAAAGAGCCTCAGTTCTAGCCCTTGGGAGATACCTTCTACTTGATCTGTAGATGACTGTCTTCCAAACCCTGCCTGCACTAGTAGAAAATGACTGTGCTCTCTGAACACAGGAGCTGCACAGGCAGGCAGGAGAGGCCGGGCGTGGGGGAGGCGGGAGGAGGTGATGGGAGTAGCTGGAACTGCACCAAATCAGGTGAGAGAGGCAGGCCCAACACTGAAAACTAATTAGCTGATCAAAATTTCAATCTGTGTACCCCAGTTTTTACTTGGATCACAATTAGGCTAAACAAATGTCCTGTTTTAAAAGAGACAGAAAACAATGGTACTGTCCCATTTCAAACGGTAGGTATGGTCAGCCTACTGACACCATGAATTTAGCCCAGTGAGACTAGGCTGAGCATACGTGTTGTTTGAAACAGGACAATACCATTTTCTGCTCTGTTTAAAAACGGGACGTCTCTCAGCCTAATAATTGTTGGTGCAGTTATACCCAAATGAAGTATTTGGCCACAGTGATAAAATAAAGAGTACAATTTTAGTGGTTACTCATTTTTATATACTAAATAGAAAACTTAAAAAAAAAAATGTTATTACCTGGTTTGTTCTTGCTGCAGTGTGTTGGGATCAGGTATAAAAAATCTTACTCGAAAATGCAGGGTACAGGGGAAACCTCCTACAACATTTTTCAAAAACAAATTAAATTTTCCCTTTAAAAAAGTCAATGTATGTAAGCTGCTCCTCTCCCATAACTGACACATCTTTCACTAGACCATAGGTTTTTCCATCAGTAAAAGGATTAATTTCAAAGAAGGAGTGCATAAGTTAATTGATTGTTCAGAGATCTCCACTTCTACAAGAAGTAAAGTATTTTTGCAACATCAGCATAGACTGAGGCACTACATACTTCCTATTACATGTTTAACTTAGAGATGTGTTCAAACAGTGCACTCCATTATCTATATTAGAAATTTAAAATTCTTAAATCAGCAGGTTGTACAAAACCTACAAAGAAACATTATCTCACATATATAATAACTTTATACTTTTCAAACATTCTTGATACCTTCTCGAATTTAAACACTGCCATGTCTATGAGTAGGCTAGGCTGCTACGATAGCACTCTTTCACAGATAAGCCAATAGGCTCAGAGATGTAAGTGACTTGCCTTAGGTCACACAGCTGATGACGAAACCAGAATTTAACATTGGAGTTTCTGATTCTGCTAGTCCCTATTTCAAAATTATTTTTATACTGGAAAACATGTTATGTTTTCAATGCAAAGTGAATTCCAAAAGTGATTAACATACTAGCAAATATTACATAATTAACACAAATATGGCTTTATGCAACAATCCCAAGAGTTAATCCATCAATCTGCTTGCATGGATAAAACTAGCCCATTTATTTTGCTAGGAATGGCAACAGGAGATTAGGCTGAGTTGCTAAGATCGTGCTCTCCATGTCAATTTCACCCCCCTCCATTACTCAGTAAATGTCCACAGGCTCTAAGTGCCCTGCCCTTTCATGTGCTCTGAAACTCAAGCCTTCTCCACCCAGCTTCCACCACTATCTCCTCTTTCTTAGTTCATCCTGGGCCCCACCCTCCCCTCTCTTTAGTGGCTTCTCTATCGCTGGCTTATGTCAAAGACTTTAATTGGTGTGCCTGCACCTGACTGTAGTTCTGTACCGGTGCCTGAGTATCAGAGTGGGTGCTGCCGTAACTGGGCGCTGGCTGACCATCTGCACATCAGAGGATAGCTAAGTCCTCCCATTGCCTTGGCATGCCCGTTCAGCTCCCCTCCCTTCTCTGTGTCACTGTGTGTCTCTGGCATGCCTCTGCATCTTTCTCATCCACTCAGAGCATCCTACCATGTGCTCAGAACTGTCCTTGTTCTCTCTCTCCCCTTTTTCAATGTCCCCACACTTGACTTGTGAACTCCTTGAGGGTAGAATCCAAACATGATTTGCACCAGGTTCTGAGTTGAACCCAGTGCCTTGCCTAAGTCTTAGCTCAGGACTGAAGGAACGAGTTAGTAAGAGAATAAACAACACCTACCCATGACTGTGTGCTCTTGTCCCTCTGTGAGTTCAAATGGGACAAGAAGTTAGTTATCTGCACAACAGCTCTGTGGCTCCCCATGGGTACTTCTGAATTGCAAGGACACAACCCATGGGCGGTAAGGATTCTGAGGCCCTGACTCCAGGGTGACTTGTCTCTACTCCTTCCTATGTGGGGACTGGGGGCATGGCATATGTGTGCGCACACTTTTGTATACCAATCCAGGTGCCTTCACTCCTCAGCCCTCACTGGTGACCTGTGTGGAGGGCATTGTGAAGAGCATAGAGGGGAACTGACAAGGGCTCTCATCTTGCAAACCTATAAGCTCCTTGAGAAAGATAGGCAGGTAACTCTGAGACGGAGGAGACCATGCACCCAAGGCACAAAGAAGGTAACAGTGAATGTATGGGAGGGTAAAGGGAGTCATAGTTTTTGGTAAGGGAGAAGATGAGATCTCTGAAGAATGCAAGATTTAGACATAGGGAAGAGGGAGGGAAAAGCATTCCCAATAGAGGGAACAGAATGAGGGAAGGCACAGAGGAGTATATGTGGCCCAGGTGGCCAGCCAAGTTTGTCTGGGGCATGAAATGCATAAAGGGGTAATAGAGTGTGATGTTGGCAATCCAGGCTAAGAATGGGAGGAGGGCGGGGTGAGACCTGGCTGCAAAGCCCACCTAACTGGGAGTTAACCTGTCCTAGAACTCACTCATGGTTGATGAGCTGTCTGTTATATTTGTGACATCACCCATCTATGCCTTCTTTCCCAGTGACTGGAACTGTGCTGTTGGAAAGGACTAAGGTGTGCGTGTCTGTCTCTCTTTCCCACCCTACCTCTCACTCTGGGTTAAGACTATCGTTCTTCCCTTGACAAAAGAAAGTGGGTTCCCCAGTGCTTGGCTGCCTTCTTTCACCTTTCTCTTTCTTGCTCATAGGTGGTGAGGACCCTTGGGGGCTGGTCTGAAAGCATCTCTGCCCACTCAGAAATCAGACAAGGAGAAGTTAACTCACTCATGTCACCTGAACCACCTGGAGTCCAGGTACCAGATGTCATCGGCACACTGATGATCAGAGGGGAGAAACGGACCATGATACATATACTAACACTTAGTGTTCAACTGAAATGAGAAGGTCACACCCACCTTTTAACTGCTTTCTGATGGGTTTGCTTGATTCCAGCCATCTCTGTTGGGTAAGAAAACATAAGATATAAAGTCGACTGGGCAGGAGTCCAGCACGTCTTAAAGGGATGGTACTCACAGGAGAGTCCACCGACTCATCGCCGTGCTGCAAACCAAAGTACTCCTTTTCGGTCACGTCCAGGTGGTTGTATGCCATATCCAGAAGAACTTGACCCGTGTCCTGTTTCTAGAAAAAAAAAAAGGTCAGGTGGGTAAATTTTAAAACAGATTAAGAACTGGTGATAAAAGTCTTTATTATAGGGAAAAAGGGAGCTAAAACATTCAGAGAGATTCTATGCACACAACTATCCCACACTTAAGAAACACTTGAATAAATTTCAAGTTCAGAAGCTACATGGTATATACTCATATGAGAAATAGGGCTAAGAAAAATGACATAAATATGACTTGACACTGGATATTCAATTTGCTAACACGTCTTCCTTCCTCTTAGCTGAGGTTCCCAAGTGATGATGTCTAAATTGGAACACCTGGATATCACAGTTACAGCAAACTCTTAGTGACCACGCGTGGATCATGCACAGCACCACACTAATCCCACGTGGGCTTCTATCGGATCCCCGGGAGCTGTGGTAGTGCATGCAGGGAAGAGTCACACAAAGGAAGAGGGCTGAGAATACTCATGCCATCCAAAATGCCCTCAAAGTGATTTGGCATGTGACACCCTGGAGCATTATCTGCCTCACAGCTCCCTGCCATCTGAAGTGAGAAGCCAGGAGGAACATTCAACCACAATTCACATCCAGAGCTGGACTCAGCCACCTTCACCACTCAAGAGTTGATGGGACAGGCACAGGGACAGAGCCATAATAAAAGTCCCTTTCTTATCCTCCCAGAAAGGTCAGCCACAGAAGCAGTAACTGTGACATGGTATGTCAAGTGCTGTGAAACACTCAGGGTACAGTGGACACACAAGAGGATAACACAAGCGGTCAACTCAACCTGGGCACGAGTGGAGGCAACCCCTGACCTGTGTCTGGGAGGATGATGACAGGGCTGAGTGACAACCGCTCCCTTCAGGTGCAGGAGCTAAGAAAAGCCATTACAAGCAGACAGGCACAAAGGCCCTGGCGTGGGAAACAGTGTGCTGTCTTTGGGACCTCGCACATTCCACTTTCATAGGCCGACGTCTCAGGAGTCCTTTGACCCAAACCGTGTAACTTACGGACAGTATGAGTCAGAAACAGACTGCATATTGAACAGGCGAAGGCAGCTCTTTTTTTGAGTGCAGATAATGTACCTGAAAATAGGTCACAGTGACCAGGAGGTAATTGGCAGGCTCCCTCTTGCAGCCTTTTCTTTGGCATGGCCCCATATAACTTGGTCTGAAGTGTGGGAACACGAGACACACCATTTCCTGAACGCATCCCCTTTTCCTCCCTGAGGGCCCCACACTTGCCACTCCCTCTGCCCAGGACATCGCCCAGGACAGTGTGGAAAAGATGACCCAGTCCACAAACTCCGAATCATTAGGTTCTCTCCCCCTAAACTAGGCCCCATACATACTCTCTTAATGCACCAAAGAGCTATCTGCTTCCCTTGTTGAAATTATTTATATGATTTTATACTTAATATATAAGGGCTGTCCAGAAAAAAATCTACCCATTGTCAATATAACGAGAATAGTTCCGTGGCTGGATACTCTCTGGACAGGCCTCATACATTAGCACCCGCCGTCCTGCGAGTCACGCAAACTGCCCTCTCCCCTTGCCTGCTCGGCCATCCAGGCCCACAGTGACCTGCAGGATGCAGGAAGCATATGGGTGGGGCCGGAGACTTTGTTACGCTTTAAATTCCTGTGGCCTTTTGTCACCCCCCACCCCCCCCCGGCCCTCATCCCCTATCTTTTCTTTCTGATAACTTTCCTGCACATTGAACTTCCCAGGCTGGCAGACACTGGCAGCTACCCCAGGGTTGGGTTGACCCCTTTAGCACTGGCCAGAGCATGAGAGATAAAGGCAAACGTCATGAGCCCATGTAGTCGGGCGGGGCAGCAAGGGGCTGTTCCTGTTCAAGCATCTCACTGCTGGCCTGGGAGACGGGAGGCCTCCTTCCTAACACTGCTTCTGCCATGGGCTTGAGGCTCCTCCTGAAGCCAGACCTCCCCCCCCTCCAAGCCCTGCCACGGGCGAGGCTGACCTCTCCCTAACCCTCCAGATAGGACCCACCGATTTGCACACTTACTGAGCACCTGCTATGTGCCCACTTCCTGTCCCCCAGGCGCTCAGTTTAAAGAGGGACAGATAATGTAATAATTACAACGATTGTTAATGAAATGTGACATGCACTCTAGCAAATCATATGCAGGACACTTTTATTGGAGAACCAGCTCAGAGAAGCCGACACAGACCTCAGAAGAAGTAACATCTAAGAATCGTACAATTCACATCACAGACAAGAGGAGAAAACACACTCTGGTGGAGGTGAGAACACAGACAAAGTTTTTAAGGGTGTTTCCGGTCCAATCTCAACATACAGATCTGCACTACCAAGCTTTCATTTTAAATTAATATTTTCGTCTTAAAAACCAAGAGACGACAATTATTCCTTAGGGGCATTAACTCAGAAAAAAATTAAAGAACTTACATTAACTTTAAAGGTCTGTACCAAGCCATCTAAAAAGCGGATGCTGCAGACAACTTCAGATCGTGTTTTCTCTTTGGGTAATTCCGTGGTGCGTATGTTGTTAATTCTTCCACCCAACGCACGTAATCGCGAGGTCATAACTATCGTTGAGTAAGCTGTAACAGAAGATACACCTGTTAGCTCTCTGATATGCAAACTGCGAGTTACATGTGAATGCACCTCACAGCCAACCCACCCCTTACCTGCCTGCTTTGATCTTCACAATATTGTCTGAGGATCTCACAGATAATGAGAACTAAATAACAGACCATGTTTCTGTTTAAGCTTTAAATTCTAAGAAGCTCTAAGCAAAACTTATTGCTCTACTATAACAAGTTCATAGAATTATCTGATTTGCCTATGTTTCATTGCCTTCCTGGTCTAAATCTTCTAACTTATATATATTTCCCAGGCTTTTAATTTTCTATTTTATGGAGAAGCCGCTCAGTGGGTTAAAAGCTCACTTTGAAGCCCCGGGGACCGAGGATCAAAACCCGGCCCCGGCCTATGCGGACCCACATGCTGAACTGGGGAGTGTCCTCAGTTCGGTTCTCACAGGGGTGAGACCCTGGCCCAGTTCTTGCCCTGTGCGGCCCCACACCCATCTGTGGAATGAAACTATGTGAAAAGACTGATGATGTGTAACTATGG